>JAQFYB010002556.1:0-23878 GCA_034694085.1 Pogonognathellus longicornis
TTCTAGATTTAGCGCGCACGGGCTGAAGCGCGAAGGAATGCTTAAAATTGTAATTGGACGTATTCATTGAATTCGCATATTTTAGAAGTACAAAATACACATTTTTATAAAAATCCGTCAAACTTACTGATTCACACATTTAGAGCACACGCGCTGCAGCGCGAAGGAATTCGCAAATTTGTAATTTGACGTTTACGTTGAATGCACAATATTTCACAACTGCAAAATACCGATTTTGGGTGTGAATCCATCAATGCTACTGATTTGCAGATTTAGTGCGCACGGGCTGAAGCGCAAAGGAATGCGCAAAATTGTAATTCTTTGAAATCGCCATTGTGAAAAGTGGTTCTGATCCGTTTTTTTATGGGTGGATACCATCTATAGGCAGTTCTACATAACACGAATTTAAGCAGCATTGATATACTCCGGTTAGGGTTAATTTGTAATCTCAACGGTGGTCTGGCGGCAACCAAGTTTGAGCTTGATTTCCGAGAAATATTAAACCGTGCATGAAGGTCGAAATTGAAAGGAACAAGCACATATGGGATACATTTTGTTAGATAATAAATTAGTTAAAGTTTGATAGTAAAGTGAGTTTTTTGTAACGTGATCTATGGAGTTATGTAGGAGTTAGAAATGTGTGATTTTAAAACACATTTTTAAAACGCAATTCTTAACAGTACACTCAGAAAAATCTCAGAGTAAGTATGTAATGGTAAATCCTCGCACTGGTGGAAATAATTGAAATATTTACACCCTTCAAGTTTAAACTTTCCACCTCGTATAACGGTAGTCATGTTTAGCTCTATTGCAAGGAAAATTGCCATTTTACATGATGAAAATGGACAAAGTAGGGGAGCATATCCCGCGCTTCTTCAAAATAAAATCAATTCGGAAGGGTGTATGTGATAGAGGATAAGGAGTGAAGAGAATTTCGATTGTTTCAAAGAGTGGCAGTGTGAGTAAGTGGTAGTAACGGAGTCAGGATAGGAGATTGGAGTAGCTGAGCGAACAGAGTTCCAACTGGTTAAGCGTCCACTAAGCGCTCCTTATGCGTCCCGTCCGTTATGCGTCCCGCTCCTTATGCGTCCCGTCCGTTATGCGTCCCGCTCCTTATGCGTCCCGTCCGTTATGCGTCCCGCTCCTTATGCGTCCCGTCCGTTATGCGTCCCGCTCCTCATGCGTCCCGCTCCCTATGCGCTCCGCTCTTATGCATCCAAGCGCATAAGGGACGTAAAACAGAGAGAGTGCCAATAACCACATTACAAAAACACACTGTCAATTTGCTTAACATGTACAACTTTATTACAACATTAAACAATCACAAATGTAGACAACAATTGGAGGTGTCTACCAAGAGTTCATGATCGTACTTTTCCGACCCAACTCTTTCTAATGCTACCTTACTCTATCTGGTCAGGACAGCAACTGACCATACTAACCTAACAACTTATTCTAATCAAACATCATACTCATAAGATTTTCATAATAACAATGTAATATCAATAATATGCCAATTCTATTATTCGTGTCCGTAGTAACATCCTTCCTCCCGTGAACAATAGTAGACCATTGCTTCACTACTGATCAGCGTCCGTAGTAACATCCTTCCTCCCGTGGACAATAGTAGACGATTGTTCCACTTCATGATTTATGTCCAGTACACAAAGTTTGCTAACAGGTCTTCGCATAATTCCTGTCTGTGTCTTTACATCTGCTACTCGCACCTGTCCATCTTTACCGGGATGCACAGCAACGACAATTCCTCTTGGCCACGAATTCCGCTCCAAGTTTCCATCAGCTATGATGACTAGATTTCCTATTTTTAGGGGCTCCAATTTCTTATGCCATTTCGTCCGTCGGGCTAATGATGGCAAGTACTCCTTTACCCATCTAGTCCAAAAGTTATCGGCCAATTTTTGAGAAATCCTCCATTGTTTCCTGAGGCACAGATCTGTCTCCGAGAAGATTCCAGGGGTTTTAGACAAATTTGCTGTTCCAAGTAGAAAATTATTTGGAGTCAGGCTTTCTTCATCATCGGGATCGACTGAGACAAATGTCAGGGGATGATTGTTCACAGTATTCTCAGCTTCCACAAAAAGAGTTTGTAGAACTTCTTCTCTCGGGGCTCTTTCTTTCAAAACAATCTTCAGCACATCTTTAACCGATCGGATTAAGCGTTCCCAGGCTCCGCCCATGTGTGGGGCTGATGGGGGAATAAACACCCATTCTATCCCTCTGCATGACATTTCCCTCATCATCTGGTCTTGATTTAATTCTGTCAACGATTTTCTCAGTTCGTTGTCCGCTCCTCGAAAATTCGTACCGTTGTTGGAGTAAAGTCTCACCGGTTTTCCTCTTCTTCCCACGAAGCGTCGAATTGCCATAATAGTGGAGTCTGTAGAAAGGTTAATAGCTATTTTCAGATGAATAGCTCGTGTAGAGAGACAAGTGAAAAGTACTCCATAACGTTTCTCCTGACTTCTTTTTACTGTTACTTTTAGGGGGCCGAAATAATCCACTCCGGTGTACGTAAAAGGTTTTGGCGGGCGTGTTACACGACAGGATGGTAACAATCCCATTTCCGGAGGTTGAGGTTCAGCCCTTCTTAATTTGCATACTAAGCAACGATTCCAAGCACTTCGTACGGATGTACGGACATTGAGAATCCAATATCGTTGCCTCAAATCATTTACCACTCGTTCTTGTCCAACATGATAAGCTTGGCGATGATAATCATCGATGAGTAACTGCGTGAGACAGTGTTTGTTGTCCAAAATGATTGGCGTCCTTACTACTTCTTTTATAGCCGTTGATTTCTCAATTCGACTTCTCATACATAATAATCCGACTTCGTTTATCATCGGAGAAAGCTTTATGATTCAACTTGTATTTGGAATTGGTTTATTCTTCTTTAGAAAATATATTTCTTCAGTAAAAGATTCTTCTTGTGACAATTTCAATAATACAATCTGTGCTGCTGTCAATTCTTGAACAGTAAATTCATTCTCATTTGTAATTTGTTTCAAACATCTATTCTTGAAACGTAAAATCCATGCTACTGTTCTTGTTAATCTTCGTAACGAAGAAAAACTTCCTCAAAGTGGTACTCCACATTAGCACTTGTAATCGAAGCCATCATTCAATTTTCCTCCAACTTCAGAGCGATTTTCCTTAGGTTGGTTCAGGGTTTTTTTGAAGGACCATAAAACAGAGAGAGTGCCAATAACCACGTTACAAACACACACTGTCAATTTGCTTAACATGTACAACTTTATTACAACATTAAACAATCACAAATGTAGACAACAATTGGAGGTGTCTACCAAGAGTTCATGATCGTACTTTTCCGACCCAACTCTTTCTAATGCTACCTTACTCTATCTGGTCAGGACAGCAACTGACCATACTAACCTAACAACTTATTCTAATCAAACATAATACTCATAAGATTTTCATAATAACAATGTAATATCAATAATATGCCAATTCTATTATTCGTGTCCGTTGTAACAGGACGCTTAAGCCAGACCATTGCTCATTGCCGTATTCAGGTACATTGAGGGGAGAGGCATACGGTATTGCGACTATTATTGACAATTTCGATAATTTTGGCCAAAATAATTTAATATGGGCCAATTTCGATAATTTTGGCAAAAATAGTTTAATATGGGCCAATTTCGATAATTTTGGCCAAAATAGTTTAAAATGGGCCAATTTCGATAATTTTGGCAAAATAGTTTATTATGGGTCAATTTCGATAATTTTGGCCAAAATTATCGAAATTGGACCATATTAAACTATTCTTCAATTGACAATTTTATATGATTAAGGTTAGGAAATGTAGGAATGGAAAATTTTAATCCTAATGTTAACAAAAATTTTAGTCTAGTAGGTATATTTTTCTCAGTTGTGAGGTCATGTATTATCTTGGGGTTCAATTTCATTTTATGGTATAATTTAAAAAGCTTATTATTATGTTTACGGCTTACGGGTTTCCCATAGTTGAAGATTTTCTTCATATTGATGAATCGTCGATTTTTTGAAGTCTTATGTTTAGAATTTACAGGCATCGTACTGACAGCAGGTTCCTATGTAATTCGTTTGAGGATGTCTTCTAATGAATGGGAAGATTGCTGACGTTCGGTTTGAGTATTCGAAACTCTTGTTGTTAATATACGTCTGGCCTTGTGAACTGGACGTTGTCGTTGATCCTGAACTTTCTCGTAGCGATTAGTCGTTGCATCGGTTTTCTGACTCGATTGATCAGTGATGGTGGATTTTTTTGCTTCCCGTTTCTGCTGCATTCTCATTGCACTCATGTCACTATTTTTTTAAAAATCCGACTCGCATAACGGACGGGACGCATAAGGAGCGGGACGCATAAGGAGCGCTTAGTGGACGCTTAAGCAGCACTAGTTCCAATACCACATTGGATGACTTTTTTGCCTCCTTAGGTCAAAAGCTTCCACTTGGCCAAGATTAAAATATTTACCAATAACGAAACTGGAAACTTGCCGTGTAATGAGAGCTGTTCATATTTAATTAGAATCAAAAGGGAGAATTACTCTCTGACGAGTAGCTATTTTTCTAAGTGTAGGTACTTTTAACCAAGCCTCCAAAATCTTCCAAACTTCCCGGGACCGCAGAAATGCCTTGCCGCTTTCCGGCAGGCAAATGTTCCCGATTTCCCGGGACCACCGGTCCCAGGTTGAAAAATCTTCCCGATTTCCCGGGTCCGTCGGTCCCAGGTTGAAAAATCTTCCCGATTTTAGGGCAATCCAGTATTATAAAATATTTGTGCTAATAATATTTTGATTATACAAGTAACAAATATACTTTTAACAAACGCAGTGAAATTTTCCTGGAAAATTTTTGCTTCCTTCCCGGAAAAGTGCCATTTCCTTCCCGGGACCTGCGGTCCCGGGAAGGAAAGCCCTTTATTCGGGAGGGAAGCCCTTCCCTCCTGGGACCGCCGGTCCCGGTAAAGGAAGCCCTTCCTTCCTGGGACCGCCGGTCCCGGGAAAGGAAGCCCTTCCCGGGACCGCCGGTCCCACGGTCCCACACTTTTCGAGGGGCCACAAAATAGGTATTCAACGTAATATTTTACAAAGATTAATACATTTCTCAACTCAATTACGCAACATTTGCTCTCAAATATTACGATGGCTACCTATTGTGCGTATGCTTAGAACTCGTTCATACAACGTTATTTTTTCAAACAATTGGCGGCAAAGGTAAGGAAACAACCAATAGTTTATGTTAAGAGCTTTCGATTGATACCAGTTACAACCGAATCGGTTCATTGTGTCCAAAGATATGGCGTGTGGAAAATTAAGGTTTCTGAAACTTTAGGAAGTGAATGGCCCACTTACATTGGGATACTCTGAACCACTGAATTTTGGGAAATACGTTTTACGCCACGGGCTATCAGATTCACATACATTCATATAAGCGATTTCAGATAACCAGTTCTTCGTTTCTCTATTTTACGGAGAGTGGGTCACCTCAGAGTTGAGGTTAGGACATCACGAAATCGATTTCTGGATACGTCCGTTCAGATTACGTAGTATTGTTGTTGTGCAGGATTGTAAACTCATTTGCATCGCACGCTGAGATTTTGTCCTGCCCCCTTCTTAGAAATTGAAGAAATTGAATTTATTCCCAAACTTATAATCCTGACTATGCACCTGTATATTGATATATGGATACAATGTTAATATGTGGTAATAATAATAATGTTCATATATATATGAAAAATTTTGTTTCTCTTTAAAATTAAAACTCAAATTTCATTGTGAAGAAGGACATAGAACCGAGACTGTAGAAACTCCAGAAGCAGCTTCGTCAAAAGACAGCCCAAACTCAAAAAAAGGTGACATAGGAACTACAACGTTTCCAAAAAATGTACCGATTCAAAGGGGTGTTTTTGGGAAGCCTATTCAATCAAAAAAAGATAATAAAGGACAACCAATGCAGCTAGAATAAACACACATTTTACTAACACCTAAGCACTACACTTTTGGAGTACATAAAGTAATATGTATAGAAATAAATGTCCATTTCTGTTATTTTTGTGTATGGAGAATTTTTATTTAGTGAAATATATAAATCATTCCAAAACGGAGGTAACCAAATAGCGGATACATTTATAGCTACACATGAATTGGAATTGTTCTTAATGATTTTCACAACCAACATAGGATCATGTTAATTTACCTATCTACTTTGAAAATGCTAGCATGAAATCATATTAATCGATGTTAGTTGATCATTTAATAAATGTTATAATAACTAAACGCAAATAAAACATCCGAAGCTGTCCAACATGATGCTGAAAGCTACGCAAACTCTCTACTCATCTACACCATGCAGTCAATAATCAACTGATTATAATAATCAACTGATTATAATAATCAACTGATTATAATAATCAACTGATTATAATAATCAACGGATTATAATAATCAACTGATTATAATAGATGAAGTACGCACAGCATATATTAAGAGAAATAGCAGACTTTAATTTTAAGTTTTGAGGTTTAGATAAAGACATTGGATGTGCTGTGGCTAGTCTCGCATATGGTATGGTTGATAAGCTGCTAAATTTAGTATATTATAAAATGAATATATAAATGGGCTTGTATTTTTCGTGGCTATCTTTTTATTGTTTTAGCTATTTGAAATCTGGATTTTGGCTCTATGGTATTATTTTGCCTCTATTTCTCGACTTTGCCTATCTAATATTTATTATGGCTTCTGAAATTATTTCAATTTCCTCTAAGATAGATGATGAAGCCTATATTATATTTATCTCATCTAGCAAAATCTTTCAAAAGCCTAAAGATTTAAATGAGCCTATTAAAATATTATTAATGCCTTCAAAAATTTTAAAAACATTAATTTCGGCTTTTATTTATATCCTCCTACCTTTAAATTATTTTGTCATCTAAAAATCTGGATTTTGGCTCTATGATATTATTTTGCCTCTATTTCTGGCCTTTGCCTATCTAATATTTATTATGGCTTCTGAAATTATTTCAATTTCCTCTAAGTTAGATGAGGATGCCTATATTATTATTATCTCCTCTAGCAAAACCTTTTAAAAGCCTAATGATTTAAATGCGCCTATTAAAATATTATTAATGCCTTCAAAAGATTTAGAAATCTGCCCTTTTACACCTAAATACACAATGCAGTGAAGACTAATATTTATTAAAAAAGAAATATTTTATCGAAAAAACCGACGTATTACATTACACATACATCAGACATTGAAAAGTTAAAATCGCTAATATTATTACGTAAATCTGTTATTAATTAAATATAGGAGGTATAAATGTGTTTCACATGTATATGTACATATATCCCGAGCTCAAGCTAACAACACGATCGTGTTGAGTGTTTATCCAAAATTAGGCAATCCAACACAAACATATTGGATAAAGCTGCTATAAAATCTGAATACGGTTTTTCACGCTGAAAAACCGCTGAAAATGAAAACCAAAGAAAATTATCATGTAAAAATATTTGAACACGAAAAAGCCCGTTGGGAAAACAAGCTTGGATCAATAAATATCGTGTAAAAATAATTGAACACAGAAATCCCTGTTGGGATAAACAAGGTTGCATCGATATCGTATAATATTTGACTAAAATATCTAAATTACTCACTTTCGAAGGTAGTTAGGTAAATATTCTATAATGTACACATTTCATGCATGTAATCATTATTCATTATTTATTACTTTTAGCTGAAAACAAATTGTTTCACTAATTAGCATTTAAACGAACGATTGACATGGCGGATTTGGGTTTTGCTGATTTTTCTGAATTTTTTATTGTTGTAGAGCATGATTCAAAGAAATCGGAATAGTAGGGTCAAAATTCCCTAGGTCATTTGGTTTGGCCGCTGGACTCGGTTAAAGTGTAACGAAAACCCATAAATGCATTTGAGTACGAGAAATGGAACATCCACGATTTGATTTGATTTGTAAGAAAAAATGACAGGGAAATGTTGCTTAATTTAATCTAAGGAGTAATATGGTGAGGTGAGACTGGTGAGGTCAGAACTTAGAGGTCATTGAGGTCAATGACCTTGTGACCCACAAGTGTACCCAACCATTTTACTCATCAGACAAAAGTAAACAACAATTTCTTCAGTCATTTTCTCTTTCAACCCCTTCTTGGAGGTCAAATTGTATTTGTTCCATTTCTGGTACTCAAATACGTGGGGTTTCTGGAAACATTGACTGACTCTAAGGGCCAAACCAATTGAACTAGGGAATTCTGACCCTACTCATTCCAGTTCCTTGAATCATAATAATATGCTTTATACCTACAACATATAAAAAATTCAGAAAAATCAGCTGAGCCCAAATCAGCCATGTAAATCGTGTGATCTTCTTCAGTTGTGAAAAGTCAATTCACTTGGTAAACTTGCTAGGGTCATGGGTTAGGTTATTAATGCACTTCTTTTTTTCTCAAATTATTTAACACTTGTGGCTATACAACGAGTATTCATTATATATAACCAACTTTGCTTCTTCCTTGTCCATGTAAATTAAGGTGGTTCACAATATTGCCCAAAATTTTTCGTATTTTGGATAGTTTTGAGGTGAAGGACTTGAGAAAAGTGGGGTACAGAGTGATTACTCGTTGCAAACACAAGTGTAAACTAATTTTAGAAAAATGACATTTAGATTTTATGTGTTATGCAGTAACGAGTAGTCATGTAATTTACTAAATAATTATTTAATACTACTTTTCTTTCAATGTCCATAAAATTAACTACATTTGTTATATACATGTGCACACATTTATACCTAATATTTAATTTAAGATGTAATATAATATAACGTTATGATTTTAAGCTCTCAATTGCTTTTTAAGTATCTGTAATGTAATGACTTGATTTTTTCGACAAAATATTTCTTTTTTAATAAATATTAGTCTTCACTGCATTGTGTAATTAGGTGTAAAAGGTCAGATTTCTAAATTTTTTGAAGGCATTACTAGTATTTTAATAGGCTCATTTAAATCATTAGGCTTTTAAAAGATTTTGCTAGAGGAGATAATAATAATATAGGCATCCTCATCTAACTTAGAGGAAATTGAAATAATTTCAGAAGCCATAATAAATATTAGATAGGCAAAGGCCAGAAATAGAGGCAAAATAATATCATAGAGCCAAAATCCAGATTTTCAAATAGCTAAAACAATAAAAAGATAGGCATGAAAAATACAAGCCATTAATTTCTGCACACAATTATGCAATTCAGTGAAGACTAATATTTCGCTGGCTTAGTGCTATTTTCAGACAACTAAAATTTCAATATTATGAAAATAAGACAACTCGAATTCAATATTATAAAAACAGACAACTCAAACATACGGGACCAGTATGTTAATTCCTACATGTCCTGTATGTTAAGTTTTCTGTTTGTTATAAAATTGAAATCGAGTTGTCCGATTTTTATAATATTGAAATTTTAGTTGTCTGAAAATAGCATTAAGCCAGCGATTTATTAAAAAGAAATATTTTATCAACAACCGACGTATTACATTACACATACTTAGCAGTTGAGATAGTCAAAAGTTAAAATCAGTAATATTTTATCGTAATATCTGCTATTAAATATACGAGGTATAAATGTGTTTGATATTATGTTGAAACATAGATACCATAAGCATAACCAGGATTTGGCTTTGGAAAAATTTCGCGATTTCATGTACTTTTTTTTTGGTAAGATAATGACTTTTTTTCAAATTTTTGGGAGAAGAGGTTTACCTCCCCCCACCTCCTACTACTTATCTGCATTTTCACTTACCTCCCCCCACCTCCTAGTATGTGTAATTTCGTTTATCCCCCACCTCCCTCTATCTGTAATTTCGTTTACCTCCCCCCACCTCTCTCTATCTGTAAACTTTCTTCAAATTCACTCTTTCCCGATCTTCTTTCTTTTCCTTCAATTTTGCTCACATTCACTCCGACTTTCCTTCTATTTCACTAATTTTGTATTACTTTGTAACTTAAATATACATACATAAGAATTTACTCCACTCAATCCTTTCAAAATAAATGGCATGAATTTTAAAGTCATTATTGATTATTTACACATTATTGCACATAACACTTTATATATTGAAGATTAGGGAATATGCAATATGGTAAAATTTATTTCAGAGCTCACCAATTTAAATATTACATAATTTATATCAGTGGTCGAGCATAGCGTAGATTTCAATATTACGCATGTACAACATACCTACGTATTATCAATGAGGTATGATTCCAGTCGGGCAATTATTTCAAAATAATTTACAATAATTTTGTAATCATACCACGTGACCATTACAGACTAACCATGTAATTTGCATTTAACGAAAATCGTATTGAGAATGTGAAACATTTATACCTCGTATATTTAATAACAGATATTACGTTACATTATACAGGGTGATAGGGAAATTGAGTTAACAGTTGGTCCGAACTCTCCAGTTCCCCAGTTGGGGAAGTGGTATATAACGTAAACATCTTAAACGATTCTATAACCGATTGTCCTTCATATAAAAATAGATTTACTACAATACCACGTCCGGTTACGAAGTTATTGCGATTTTAATGAACAAACTTCCAAAATATTTTTTGCACGGCAATAAATACCAAAATTACTGAAATAGTGAAAACTATGCAATAACTGAATTCAATTGAATTCTATTAGCAATTTGTAAAAAGGCATACAGATGAGCAATCAATCGTTTCAAATTAAGTATGGAGAAGGGGGAGCCCAGTTTGTACCCAGTTTTAAATATTAGATAGTTTACAATATTTCAGTAATTTTGGTTTCTGGGGCGTTCGGACCAACTGTTAACTCAATTTCCCTGTCACCCTGTACATCGGTTTTTTGATAAAATATTTCGTTTTAATACATATAAGTCTTCAGTGAATTGTATAACTCTGTGTAGAAAGTAATGTTTCTAAAATTTTTGAAGGCATTATTAATATTTTAATAGGCTTATTTAAATCTTTAGGCTTTTGAAAGATTTTGCTAGATGAGATAAATATAATATAGGCTTCATCATCTATCTTAGAGGAAATTGAAATAATTTCAGAAGCCATAATAAATATTATATAGGCAAAGTCCAGAAATAGAGGCAAAATATTATCATAGAACCAAAATCCAGATTTTTAGATGACAAAACAATTTAAAGGTAGGAGGATATAAATAAAAGCCTTTTTTAAACCCGTAAATTTTCTATTGTAATTCAAAATTTTGATTTATACATGAAGAGTATTACACGCAAATAATTCTTTCCTGACCCCAAACTATTCACGTTCAAATTGTGAAAACGATCGTCAGCCTTCTGGTTGGCTGCGGTCCCTTATTGGACTTTCCAAATGATTAGAACTTTACAACGATTAATACATTTTATTCCTAATTTGGCATTTATTCTTACTTGTTAACATCATTTTGCTCGAGGGCGGCACCAGTTCAAGCTACGCCACTGATCACTGACCCCAAATCACACATTATTCATTCTGTTCTCAAATTGGATTTGACTTTGTATTTTACATATCGTGAATGGGCTTGCTAGCCGCCGGACAGTGAACACGTAGAGAAACGAGCTCCGCTTTAAGTGAGTTTATAGCCCATTCATCTCCACGTTAAGGACCAGCGAATGGCTCTGTAAACACACAGTTCCTAAACTTATTTTTACGTGACAATCAATCCAATCAATCATATTACGTGACATTTATTAAAGCTTTGCTACATTATACTCTTAGCTTTGCTACTATATAGACTCTGATTATACATAGTCTAATACGATCTCACGCTAGCAGTCTAAGAGGCAAATCATACAAAGTAGTAGCTCTTCACTAGTATATAGATATAGTGCTACAACAGGCAAAATAACAAGTACATCAAATGGTTAAGTGAAGTGAAAATATGTTTCGTACACCACAAAAAATTACAAGTGCCACGAGTGAAATTGAGAGAGTAACAAAATCAGTGAAAAGACAATTAGACCTTGAAAATTCAGACACTGAAAATCTGACACTGACACTGAAAAATAATTTCGAGATTCCAAATAAAGTGCTCAAGACAACAATTAGTGAGACTGAGGATACAAGTGTTAAATCTGAACAAGCAAGAATGGGCCACACTTTATCGGATGCAGATTTTTTACGTATTGCAGAAATTATCAGTGATCAAGTTAATAATGTAAAAAAAGAACTGATTGCAGAAATTAAGGTTTATGTTAACAAGCGCGTTAATGACATTGAAAAGAAATGTACTGATCTAGAGGAACAAAATCGTAAGTTAAAACTAGAAGTTGAAGTGCTAAACAAATCTAAACGTGAAAAAAATATAGTTGTAAAAGGAATTTCAGCAAAGTTGCATGAAAATCAAAATGACTTATACAATGAATTGTCAAAACTGTGGAATAAGATTGGTGTTCCGCAAATGGACGTAGATGACGTCTATAGGCTCGGGAAAACGGGAAATGGACGACCGATTCTTGTAAAATTTGTCAGGGCATACGACAAACAAGTGGTAAGGAAAAACAAGCATAAACTTCAGGCCTCAAGTATATCGATGGACCATGACAAGACGCCAGCAGATCAACAAAACACACAACTTCTTCGAAGGAAGCTGAAGGAAATTCAGGACGCAGACAAGGAGGTTTGGGGTTCTATTCGAGGAAACAGCCTGTTCGTCTGGAAAAATAGACAAAATCCTACAATTGTGAACAAGTTTTTGGTAGATAATTATAGCAAAATTTTTCAAGCCACGAGCCATCAACCGGAAGACATGACTTATTGACATCATACGCCCACGGAGCCAGCAATGAAGATCTCATTTTGTAATATAGAAGGTATTGACAACATTTATAATTTTGACGAAAAAACAAAACAGAATTTGACTGATGTAAAAATATTTGCATTTGTAGAGACATGGCATGTAACCAAGATTGAAAAAAAAATCTTGGCTTTTAGACTATGAGGTAATAGAAGTGTTAGCCAAAAAAGAAAATGTTAAAGGAAGGGCTAAAAAAGGCATTATAGTGCTTATTCAGAAAAACTATTTTATAACTCAAAATACAGTTTTACATGATAATTATATTATACTGACTTTGAAATGTAAAATATCTGGTAAAATATACATATTTGTAACGGTCTATATTTCCCCATTAGAAAGAATTGACGACATTATGGAACAAATACAAGAAAATATAAATGACTTAAGGGAATTGTACAGTGAATCATATATAATTTGGTCTGGCGATTTCAATAGCCGAACCGGTAATATCTCAGAAGATTTTAATGAAAGCTTTGACATTACAGATAATGTAAGGAAAGGTAGAAATGCTTCGGATGAAGAAGTAAAACCAAAGGGCAAAAAACTAATAGAGGTATGTATACAATCAAACATGATAATTCTTAATGGTCGTACTAAAGGAGATTATGATGGTCAGTTTACGTTTAATGGTAGAGGAAATAACACCATAGACCTTTTCATGGCACATAGAGATACGATACCAGAAATAAGGCAACTAGACATTTTACCTTCTACGATATCCTCCCACTCCTTACTGCTGCTTAGCCTACACAAAACTCATATTTACGAAAAGTTTCCTCAAATACAATATAAATGGAATAAAGACCAAGCTAATACGTATAGAAATGCAGTACAAGACCATATCAACACAAATGCAGGAGCTGAGACTTCTATGATCAATTTAAATCAAGTGATTAAGAAGGCAGCCAGAAAATCGAATATGGTTAAGAAAAAGAAGCAAGCTATATTTACAAATGAACCTTGGTATAACAGAGTGTAAAGAGAAGAGGAAAGAAGTTGCCTTTAAGGTACATCTGGCAAACAAAAGTGGTTGGAGAACAGAAAAGCGTGAAGAAGTAAGAACTGCTAGAAGGGAGTTTAAAGCTATTATTAGGACTGCTAAACTAAATTACTACACAAGGGAGAAGAGAAAATAAATCAAACTAGAAACCCTACACAATTTTGGAAAACCATAAGACGCTTTAGAAGACTACAGTTACGCAGCAATAATGTAAGTAAAGAAGGTTGGGAAAGCTTTTATAAAAAACTGATGCCAACTGAAGATAAAGCGAATGAAGTGTTCTATGGAGTCTTACATCCTAATTTGGATACTCTTATCAGCTTAAATGAAATCCAACGTGCTCTAAAATGCCTTTCAACAGGAAAAGCCCCTGGACCTGATGATATAGCAAACGAGTTCTATAAAAATTTGCCGTTGGAAGGCCAAATTCAGCTCTGTGACATTTTAAACAAAATTCTATCAAGTGAAGAAATTCCTGAATTTTGGTCAGAGTCAGAAACAGTAATGTTATTTAAAAAGGGTGAAAGTGCTGAACCAGTAAATTATCGTCCCATATCTTTACTAAACTGCTCGCTAAAGATTTTTACATTAATTCTGAAAGATCGATTGTATAATTGGGCGGAAAAATGCAACCTCCTGCCAGAAGCCCAAGCCGGTTTTAGATATAGTAGAAGCTGCGAGGAGCAGATATTCAATTTGAACGCAGCAATTCAATTAGGTACTGGAAACGCAAACAGCAAGCAAGTGTACGCCTTATTTATTGATTTTAAAAGGGCATTCCCTTCAATTTCACACAGCAAGCTATGGTCAAAGCTGAATACACTTGGAGTATCAACAAAACTAATTAGGATTCTACAACGGCTATACAAAAATAGTTATACGAAAATTAGATTACAGAGTGGACATACTGACAATATTGATATCACAGAAGGCCTACTACAAGAAGAAACGTTATCTCCTCTACTTTTTAGCCTCTACATTAATGACATTGAGTCCATTCTTCAAAACGCATACGCCTCTGGTATCAAAATAGACTCCAAATTAATAATCCACATGTTATTATTTGCTGATGACACAGTAGTCCTGGCTCCAACACCATCTGCTCTACGAATCAAAATTAGACTTTTTACAAAATATTTTGAGTCACTTGGGTTAGAAGTAAACCTAGAGAAAACCAAAGTAGTCATTTTTAAGCGTGGAGGAAGAGCCCCAGCGGATCAAGATTTTTACTACAGACATGAGAAAATAGAAGTTGTAAATGAATACATTTATTTGGGAGTCAAGTTCTCGAATTCTTGCGTGTTTTTAGCAGCCTCTGAATTATTTAAGGCAAAAGGCATGGCAGCAGCATCAACGGCATGGACAACTATACAGAAAGGCCGAGTTCAAGATTGGTCAGCCCTTTAACTACTTTTTAGCAGCATTGTACAAGCCAATTGTCTGTATGGAAGCCCAGTATGGAGCCTACGATACTTAGACATGATGGAAAAGGTGCTCCTATTAGCGTTCCAGTACTTAAACGTACACTTATATTTTGGAGAAAAATAATGCTATTGCCGGACACAAGATATTCAAAGGCATGTTTAAAAGCCCTGATAAGTAAAAGTGAGACAGACAACATTAGGTTTAATTGGTTTTTACAATTAAAGGAACTTCTATGTAAATATGAGCTGAGTGACCTGCTATCCAACCCTAATCCACAATCCGTTCTAGTTGTCTTACAATCTGAGTTGAAACAACAAATAGAAATAGATAGGAATATAGATATGAATAGAAGCATGGGGTCTACTAATAATAGTAAATACAAGTATATTATGCCAACGTCCGGATTACCTACCTACTTAACGTTATCTATTCCACTAAGCCATAAGAGACTGTTAGCACAACTTAGATTGTCTAAGGGATATTTTAAGTACAAATTTAGTAAAACAATTTCAGATTGGAACGACCGTTGTACTATATGTAATACAAAAGAGACAGAAGACATGTATCACTTTATTTGTAAATGCAAACACTATAGTAATATAAGACCGAATTGTTTAAAATATTTAAGTAACGATAATGAGAACAATTTCCTATCTAATGTAACATTAAAAACGGCTGAAGATTGTAAAGCAATAGTAATATTTATACTCAACGCCATAAGATGTAGGGACTTTATTACTCAATTCTGAGCTGCGTAAAGATATTGTAACAACAAAACTTATATTAAGCTAATTAAGATAACTATTATTAAGCTGTGATAAATAATAATTGTAGTTTAATTTGGAATACTAATAACTACATATTATTATGTTTGTAATAAGTGTAAATTTGAACCGAGATTGTAAATAATTCCAATGCTGGCTCTGTGGGCTTTTAGCCTGAGAGAGTTTCTTTGAATCAATAAATACAATACATATCTTGAATGAAAAATAAAAGATTGGCTGGCAATAAGCTACATGCGTTGATAACTTAAGTTGATACATTCAGTGAAATAGCCAATTAACCAACAATTACATAATATACTATACAATTAGAGAACATGTTAATTAAATGCACAATTGAATTTGAATTTTTATGTATTATGGAGATCATCTTCTAAAAATAGTTTCTTTGAATTGAATTGTGTAGCTTTAAATTTTAAATTAATATCAGGTCTTTGGATGGTATTTGATTCATCATTACGATTTTCAATTTTAAAAAATTGCAAAATGAAATTTGAAAGTTCTAATTTATTTTGCCAGCATCGGACTGTTTGTTACAGCATTTTATATGAATCTATAACAATAAGATTGAAAATGTACCTTGCATGCCATTTGGCTCCTAAACTACTGCACAGATTTTTTCGTGCAATACAGAAAATGTAAGTTAATATACGCGAAAGTAACATGGTAAAATAAAATTTGACAAAAATTTGACAGTTTTAAAAACCATTATGACCCCAACCCCAGTAAATAAGCTCAACACATGAGTGCCAGATAGATAACAAACCTTTCCTAATCCCTTCGTTCAGAAGGATGTGTTGTAAAAAGCCAACCATTTGCATTTGTCACATATTTACGTGATTGTATGTGTTTTCCCTTTTATGATGGAAGATACAATTGCTACAATTGATGACAAAAGGGTACAATTGACGACAAGAGGGTGCAATTGACGACAAGAGGGTACAATTGACGACAAGAGGGTACAATGTACGAAAAGAAGGTACCACTGATTATAAGAGGGTACAATTAATGACGAGAGGGAACAATTGATGACAAGAGGGTACAATTCTTGACGATAGGGAACAATTGAAGACAAGAGGGAACAGTTGACGAGAACAGGTTACAATTTAGAACAATATAGTAGAGTTGACGACAAGAGGGTACCAGTTAGGACAAATTGTAATTGACGACAAGAGGGCACAAGATTGAACAAGAAAGTACAATTGACGGCAAGGGGGTACAAATGACCACAAAAGGGTACAAGTGACCACGAAAGAGTCTAAGTGACCACAGAAGGGGACAAATGACCACTGGAGGGTTCAATTGACCACAAAAGGGCACAAATGACCACTGGAGGGTTCAATTGCCCACAAAAGGGTACAAGTCACCACGAAAGAGTCTAAGTGACCACAGAAGGGGACAAATGACCACTGGAGGGTTCAATTGACGACAAGAGGGCGCAAGTTAGGATAAGAAAGTACAATTGACGAAACGAGAATACAAGTTAGGACAAGAAAGTACAAGTGACCACAAAAGGGTCTAAATAATGGCAAT
This sequence comes from Pogonognathellus longicornis, assembly GCA_034694085.1. NCBI lineage: Eukaryota > Metazoa > Arthropoda > Collembola > Entomobryomorpha > Tomoceridae > Pogonognathellus > Pogonognathellus longicornis. The sequence continues at coordinate 17,609 of JAQFYB010002556.1, forward strand.
AGTGTACAAATAAAGACAAGAGGACAACAATTAGGTAGGTAGTGTATTTATTGATTGTTTATAACTGCATTACAATCATATCATTGGATTATTAACTAATTAAGCCAATGATGGACTAAAATCTAGGAATTAAATTTATTTATGTTACACATACACATCAGAACACTCCATGTGAATCATGTTTAGTACTAGAATACCTACCTGACAGAAACTACGACACAAACAATTCATAATTCTATAGCATATCGTCAAAAACTTTACTGTTAGTTTCACAACGGTTACCCCAAGCACAATTTAAGCTGCTATAACTAAAGTATATACCTATATCCAATTGCTATAGAGACATGGACGCTAATCTATACAACATTTAGTACATATATACCTTAGATTCAAAAGTTTAGAAAAATATGATACACCAAACCACAAACTATCCGACCGCAGGTGCTCACCATTTTGCAGCGATACAATCATACTGTAAATAGGACTGTTACATTTACTTGAATAAACATAAATTCAAAGTATAAAGATACATATGCATAAATAGCCTGGCCGTTTACAGTGACCTTAACAACAAATAGTAGTAACCCTCATAGTAGGTATATAAGGGGGAGTTCCATTTGAGTCGATATTAAAATTTACACTTTAAACCAATATTTTATGTGAGAGTAGTGACCGACCGTGATACGTGAGTGGTGGAAGGTTGGTTGCACACAGTTGTCTTCTAGTAGAGTATGCAGCTTGTTCAGAAGTCGAATCCACACCTTAAGTCCTTTGATCGGCATATTGAGTCGTCTCCGTTCAAGCAACCTCGGCTTAGGCTCGTAGAAATGAGCAGCGACATACCATGACCAGGAACGACGATGGGATCAGCATAAAACCTTAAAATTGGACGTCGGACCTGTAACACTGGAGAGCATCCAACACAACTCAAAGTTGAAGTAGACGATGCAGCAGCTTGGAGAGATAGCGTCATTTGACTATCTCAAAAACTCTCCATGCAGATTTCGGCAACCACAAAGCTCAGCCATCTTCCAAATTTTGATTTTCAGCCTGAATTCCAGAATGAAAAACGAAGTTTTCGCAGGAAATTCACACTTTTACTCACACTTGTAGAACTTCTTGTAGCCGGTCGGTCACTTTAAACTAAATTTCACGAATCTACGACAACTATTAGTAGCACAAACAATTAAAAAAACAATTTCACATGTACCAGAGGAAATATCGATGTGTCTACCTTACCACGACTCAAATGGAACTAAGAGGACAACAATTAAAGACAAGTGGGTGACAATTGATGATATAGGACAACAATTGACGACGAGAAGGTGTAAGGGACGACAAGAGGGTACAATTGATGACAACAGTTAACAATTGACAACAAGAGGGTAACAATTGAAGATATAGACAACAGTTGAAGGCATAGGACAACGATTCACGATATAGGACAACAATTCACGTTATCTTGGCTTACACTATTGAGTATCGATTGTTTTCTATCACCACTTCTCAAATTTATGAATTGTCTGGTTTCAAAAAAGCGCATTGCAAAATTGTACCCAATGCGTTTCGCCCATTCAGGAAATTTTGGCTATTTGAAAACCGGTTTTAGAATTTTCTGTATAAATCTCTAGAAATTCTTATGTCTTCTGCCATATCTGACCAATCTATTAATCTCTCATACACTACTTTTAGATTTTACAAACTTTTTCGAGATATTGAGAAAATGTTGCATTATGTGAATCAGCCTATAGCGATGACACTTCCTTTCAGAATTTACACTCTTTGTTTTTTTCTTGTATTAAATTGTCTTGGATTTCTACTCTTGGAAATAAGTTTTAATTACAAAGGATTTATTGGCAAAACGTTTGTTTTCGTATATTTATCAATATTATCTTTGTTCAAGTCTGTGATACAAAGTGTAGGTACAGGAACTGCTTTCTAGATTTGGTATTTTTTAAAAATCTCGCACTTGAATTCAAAAAGGATTTTTCATTCCAGAAATTAAAAACCGAGTAAAATATGATGGATTTATTATTATGGTCGCAATGGAAATATTTGTCACTATCTCATAATCAACATGCAGTCAATTGGGTATATCACGTGTCATTTATTTTAATGGTCATACAAAATTTATGTATGCCCATTCTTAAAGATATGAAAAATAATAATTTTATTGAATTAAACCTAAGTTTTAAAAACGACAATTGGCATGCAGTAAAAAGCTCTAAACACCTCAATATATACCAGCTGTTTTATTCGTTAGTCCGAATATATCGAAATGGGAATCACTTTCGATTCCCATATCTGTAATATCTGCATGTGCAGGATATTACTAAGTATAAGTTTAAGTGTAAATGTAAGAGGTGACGTGTTACACATACACTTAAACCTATAGTACTAGCCTGCACATGCAGATGGTTTGTTGGGTAGTGTAACTTACTTCTCGCTAAGTGATCGGCTCGTTCCTGCTACTTCTCGTTAAATCTCGTTAAGCTGATCGATACTCAGCACTAGCTGTATCTTACAATGGGCTCTGCAGCTCATGAATCCACAGTGGAAATTAAATTGGAGCTGCGCATGTCAATGACAGCAATTCTTTTGTATTATTTAAACAAAAATCTATGAAGAACATTTATAAGGAACGTTGAATGATTAAATAAAAAATTAAATACAATTCAATGTAATGTTATATGCAATAACACCAAACAGTTCTAAACAATATAGCAGATATCAAGTGTTAAATTACCTTGATTGCATTTGTGAACAAATAATCATATCATGCATTATGATCAGGGGTCGGAATTTTTTTTAAACCTCAAATATGTACCTAATATGTTTGAAAAAAGGTGAAAAATATTTTTTTAAATATTTTTTTCAATACATAATATATAAGACTTACATTAAGTATACGAAATATAGTTTCCATCACTTTGTATGCATTTTTACATATTTTGAACGTTTAAGCGACTTATCGCATCGACATAAAATGTTATATATCGTCGCTGTTATGGCAAAAGGAGCGTTCAGAGATTGTTGAGAATAGCAAAAGGAGTCTGATGAAAATGTCACGAATGGCAAAAGGAGACAGCACGAAAAGTCTCTAAAAGCAAAAAGAGATAATACAAACGGGTGACATTAGCATAAGGCGTTAACTAAATTTTTGGGCGAAATGAGATATTAGTATCGAAAAAACGACAATAATTTTCTGCACATGCTCATCAAATTTAGTGAGCATGCAACCAATCGGTAAAAAGTTGTGGGGTTTTGTAAGTTAAAGGCGCATTTAATAAACAAAAGTCGAGTTTTTTCCTTTGTTTATACTAGTACTTGGGTATACACATTCAGGTGATCTACTGTACTATAGATCATTGTTTTACAATTATTTTTAAATAGTCGAAATTGGTTTTAATTCTTGGAAATACGTTGATTATGGAGGAATATAGTTTACAGGAGCTTTTCAGTGCAGTTGGGATTGTCCAAAATGATTTTCCACGTAAGTAACAATTAAAATAATATTTTTTTCTAGATATTTAATTACTTGTTTCGGACAGATGATTTGTATTTAAGATTTTTTTAAATTACGTACAATCCAGGTGACGGTTCTAATAGCATTAATATGATTGAAGCGAGATTAGATAGAAATAATTCCACTCTAATTAACACTTTGGAAACTAGACCGGAATGTGAGGAAATTTCACAAGAAAGTGAAATCACACTCGCAGCTACTGTCAATACGACAAATGAATCAAATGGTAAGAATTAAAATTGCTAACTTTGAAATAACATTTCAATAAATAGCAGTAGATATTTATTGAGAAAAAATGTGTTCTTTACCTTACAACTAGATCATCAATCTGATACTGTATTTCATGGAAACAATTTCGAAAAGAAAAAGAGGAGGAAAAAAGCTTGCCCAACAGAATGGAAGCGAAATAAAAACAAATCCTTACGAATGACAGGATCTCCGTACTATGGGTTCCAAACTTCAACAACACATGGCAATAAAAAAACTCAAACCAAACCTAAATCAGCAAAACATATAGGTTCCACCTGCCCTTCTAAGAAATGTTTAAAAATTAAAACCAGAAAATGCAATGAAATTACAGAAAAAGAGAGACAAGAAATATTTAACAACTTTTGGACAGTGCTTGATTGGAATCAAAGACGAACAATGGTTTCCACAATAGTAGACACGACTGAACCCGTACAAAAAACGAGAATAAATTCGAAATTTAGAAAAAAAACTTTCACATATTATTTGAAAGTCAATAATAAACGTATGCAGGTTTGCAAAATGATGTTTGTAAACACATTAGGTGTATCAAGAAAGGTCATTGAAAATTGGACAAAACATTGTAAGCCCAAACCAACACAACAACGAATGCAATCGAACCACAAAGAAAAAATTATTTACTTGACTCAGTTTTTTACATCGCTTCCAGTCATGCCATCACACTATTGTAGGCAAAATAATACCAAACTGTTTACAGAGCCCATTTACAATTCAAAAATGTGCTTGTATCGTGCTTACGAACAGTGCTGCAAAACAGACAATGCTTTGGCTGTGTCCAGAACCTTATTCTTTCAAACATTCGAAAAGCTAAACTATGGTATTTTTCATCCTAAGAAAGACCAGTGCGACATTTGTTGCTCATATGAAGTAGGAAATATCCAACAAGAAGAATGGAATTTACATATTTCCAAAAAAAATCGTGCAAGAGAAGAAAAGACCAAAGATAAAAAAGAAGGAAAAAATAAAAAAGTTCATGTTCTTACAATGGATCTTGAGTCTGTTAAAGTTTCTCCTAATTTAAAAGCCAGTGCAGTCTATTTTAAAACCAAGCTCATTTCTCACAACTTTACTGTGTATAATATTAATTCACATCAATCAACATGTTATTGGTGGAATGAGTCTGAAGGTGACTTGCAAGCATCAACATACGCATCCTGCATTGTTGACCATATCAAAGAACATTACACAGATCCTATCCCAATTGTTATATTTAGCGATGGATGTACATACCAAAACAGAAACGCCGTTATGTCGAACGCACTTTTGAACCTCTCTATTTCTTTAAAGAAAATAATTATTCAAAAGTTTTTGGAACGAGGCCATACTCAGATGGAATGTGACAGTGTCCATAGTGCGATCGAATCAAATTTAAAGAATAAAGCAATTCATTTGCCAAGTGATTACATTACAATTTGCCGGGAAGCAAGACATAGTCCAACCCCCTACGAAGTCAAGGACTTATCACACGAGTTTTTTAAAAATTACTCTTTGCCAGACTCTATGATGTATAGCTCTATCCGTCCTGGGAAAAAAGTAGGTGACCCAGTTGTTACTGACTTAAGAATGTTAAAATATGACCCTTCTGGTATAATATTTTATAAACTGAAATACACGGAAAACGATTGGACGTCCATGCCACGTCTCCCAAAAGGATGTACATTTGATTTTCCAAACCTCCACAATAACCGATTAAAAATAAGCGCTAGAAAATATCAAGATCTGCAAGATTTAAAGCTAGTTTTGCCTGTTCAATGTCATCAGTATTATGACGGACTTCCTCATGATTAAACAGTATATTCACAGCCTCTTTCATAATCAAATATTATATTCATTGCCTTCCTCATGATTAAATAATTATTCATAGCCTCATGTATGAATTAAAACTATTGGATAGCTCATAATTAAATGGCGGGTTTGTATATTTAAAACAGACAACAGTTTTGTAGTGTTGAAAATTAAAAATTGAATAAAATAATCAGATCCTAATAAACACATTATACAATGCAGTTGAGTTTACAAACTTGTTTTTAGCTCTCCTGAACATTGGGGAAATCTCTACTGTCCCTTTATGCCAATGTCACCCATGCGTATTGTCTCCTTTTGCTTTTAGAGCCTTTTCGTTCTGTCTCCTTTTGCCATTCGCGACATTTTCATCAGACTCCTTTTGCTATTCTCAACAATCTCTGAACGCTCCTTTTGCCATAACAGCGACGATATACATAAAATGAATTTCCAAAGGAAATTAAAAAATTAGAATGTTTCAGTTGTATTGTTAGAATAGCCCTAAAACAATAATTGGAAACACAACCTAAGCTTTGAGAACTACAGTTTAAGCTATTCAAATCAAATATATCAATAAATAGTATACCGTAAGACAGGGCCGTAACTAGGATTTCTATATGGGGGGTGCTTGATATAAGACACAAGACAAGACGAGGTTTTAATAAAATTACAATAGTTCAAATTTTGTATTACCT
>JAQFYB010002557.1:0-23878 GCA_034694085.1 Pogonognathellus longicornis
CAGATTTTTAAGCATGACATAACCTTCTAAAGCGATATTATTACACTGTCACCCTAGCTACTTCTAAAAACCTTGGGGCAGTCATTCTTTTTAAAAGTTTAATAGTTGAAAACACACAATAATTATTAACGAACTTACGATTATAGTCCGTACTCTAAGATGCTAATGCTATAAAACTAGTCTATTTTCATATTATAGTTAACTTCAACTACTACTAAATCATCTATAACTATTAAATGTCATCATCTGGGGCCGAAGAACAATACCATGCAATCCAGTCTATTACTTCTGTATCTTCTGATCCACAAACTTTTCCCAGTGAACTTAAAATATTTCTTAGAAATTTTGAGACATGTAGTTCCAAATCATTAGGCCAGTCCTGTCTCAACAACGTCATGCACTGTTCTTCCAAACTTTCAACACTTAACAGATTTTCGTCTAGCATAAGTTTTACAAGAATACAAATAACTTTCCATGTATCAGTAGGATTTTTTGATTGTGACAAAATAACCAAATTTCTTGGACATAAAATCTTGTAGGTCTCTTTCCAGATTTTCTTCCAAAATGAAACAAACTTGGCCAGTCTCTTTGAAGTTAAAACATTCGGAGTAAACGCTGACATAGCGAGGCAAATATCTATTGTTACGCACACTACATAAGACGTTTCTCCTAATAAATCTTCATCTAAAACGCGGTCAATTACTAACGGATCAAAGGGAAGTTCATTGTGAATTTTTTGAAGGCACCGATGAATTGTTATCATAGCTTGGAAAGATGAAGCTTTTGGTGGAAGTTTTTTAGGAGGATCTTCGCCACTTACTGCCAGCTTGGGAACAACCGGAAACATATCTACGACAAAAAATATAACATTAAAAAAATTTAATTGATTATGAAAAAATACAGCTAGAAAATAATTAAATTCAAATTAAATCATTTCTTCATACCTGCATTAATGTGTGCTTTAACCCAGTCGACTACTTTCTCTATACATTTACGATAGGTAACTTGGTGACATATTGAGAGTGCACCTATGCTTATGGTGTCTCCTATAATAATGTTGATAGCTTCTTCACACTTTGTCTTCGAAAAGTTTTCAAACAGACTTAGTATATTAATTCTACATGTTCTTGCGGCGTCTTCACCAAAAATTCCTTTGGATAAAAGTTCGTTTCTCTCTTTAGGATACACAGTATTTCGCAAAGTTTTCACGAAATTAGAAGCGACTCTTTCAGCTATGAAGTCCACTGATTTCTTCACTGATGGCGGATTACCGTGAAAAAAACTAGCTTCCAACGCCATTTGTATCTCCGTGTTTTTACTTGTGACTGACATATTTGCTCTGGCAGCAACAGGTCTTATATGTTTCACGATTCCGGAGGATGTTTCTGACAATATTCCTTGCTGATTACCGTTACTTAAAGATAAAACAGATTTAATCTTATTCATTTCGTAAAGAAAACAATTTTTGATGGAAGTTTCTCCGATAAAACTAAGGTAATCCAACACAAAGTCTTCTTCCTCTTCATTGTCCGTTTTGGATTTCTGGGCGGTCTTCATTTTATACTTTATTTTATCACATTTTCTTTTTTCAGTAATAATAACTATTGCCTCATAGCATTCTGGAAAGTCCTGTTGCAGGTTTTGACTGACCAAGAACAAATATGGGAACATATCCATAGAAAATAAAGCACCGCAATAAAACCTTAAAAAGTTTCTATTTGCAAGGGCAATGTATCTTAGCTCATTTGTCGTCATTAAAGAGTGACGGTAAATAAACAAAATCAACTGTAAAATGGATCTGTAATTTGGAAGATAGAATGTGACAGAATCTGCCTGCAAAAGAAATTCGATCACCCAAGGAAGAGTAAATACGAGTCTCTTGTTTGTGTAAGATTTCAAAACTGTGGCCGTCAAGTCTAATGGGGGGTTTTGATAAGATCTGAGCTCAATTTTTTTCAACGTGCTTGATTCTTGTTCGATGGTACTTACACCGACCTTTCTGTATCTTGCTGCATTAGGTCCTTCGTTGCGGTATGGAAGAAAATGCACATATCCTAACATTTGAGCAAGCAGAAGAGATTTCTTCATTAGCACCAGTATCTCCTTTAATTCGTTAATTTCTCCCCCTTCCAAGGAAGATTCAATCTGAATGAAAGAAAAATTGTTATTATAATAATTGTGTATTTAACTATTACACTTTCTTTCACACAATGTTTTAAAATGTTTGTAAATTCCCTACCTTATTTATTTCCATAATGGTTGCATCGATAAGATGTTGATTAAATTCGGGTGAAGCAGCAAGTGTAATGAAAAACTTTGGAAATGCCATCACGGTATTGTAGGTTTGTGAATGCGACGTTGGTGGAGGTTCTAAAAACCGATTCTGAAGTTGCTGAAATCTGGAAGGATTAGATTCATACAGCTGCCTGACATTTTCATCTTTCATTATTTCACTATTTAGAGTCATTTTGTTTTCCAAAGATTCCAAAAGAAACTGGGATAAAAAGAGAGATGCCAAGTGTGTCATATTAATTGAAGATGAATTGAGTTGGAAAAGGGTCTTCATTTTTGAAGATGCAACGTCTGGCTTTGTTGAACTGTATGAATTATTTCTTTGCGTTGATGAAGTGACAATGTTGGTTGTTGAAACAGTGGAACCATTTTGAGTTCTTGTAGCTTCCCACACGTCTTTGATTGAGTAAAATATGTCCCGTTGCTAAAAAAGCATTTTAAGTTGCAGTAAAATTATTAGTTATATATTTAATATATTTAATTCTTAAAATTTGTTAAATGTCAAAAATTACTAACCTTACAAAACGCATGAAAATCGCTTTGATTAGGAAAGTTAGATTTTCCATCTGTATCTGTTTGAAAGGTGACACAATTAAACGAGGTCGAAGGATTTTGTAGACCTTGCAATACATCAGCTTTTGTTTTTCGCTCTTGTTGAGTGTTGATTATTTTTTCAATTGATCTTCGCAAAGGTTTTGGGATACGATGCGGAAAATTTTCAATTAACAGATGGCAAATATGAGAGTCTAGCTGAGGCATAAGGAATGGAATCTGGTGATGGATCACTTTGATAACAAAATAGACTCGAGCACTGATCGTAGAAAAAAGTATATTAGTATTGGTATTATTGACGCTTGATGTCAGAAGTTGAAATAAATAAGAAATCTCCGTCAAAACATTTCGACATAAGTTCTTATTTAAACTCTCTGAATATTCTTCTGCTAATTTGTCCAAAGTCTTGCATTTTTCAGGGGTAATTTCTGACAATAATTCAGAAGATCTTGGCATTCTAACAGATTTTTCTGGTTTAATGTTAACTTTGTTAATAGTAAGTATTTCCATTTTGTTATTAATGACCGTAGATGCCTCTTCTACTCGTTTCACCATTTTCGCTTCCAGTTTTTTAACCTTGCTATCCGATATAGTATGATCTACTGAACCAGAGAATCCAGAATTAAATGGGTTATTGCTACCCTTATTGTTTCCTATTGTACTATTCGTCATCTTATCGTTGACACCCCCTGGAGAATTAATTGGTGGAAATAGCTGAAGATTCTGTATATCAGGGGGCTTAAGGGGAATAGACATGGGCTGGATCCGTTTCTTTTCATCCTTCAGTGGAGTTCTGCAACCTGTGTTATTGTTACTGTTTGCTGATTCTAGTGACACCCTTCTGGGAACAATCTTCCGGGCAGGACTAAACATTGAGTTTGGAGTATCATAGCTGCTGCTGTCAGAAAGTCGTTGACTCGGCCTTTTAGTGGTTATCAATGGGTTAGAAGTGTTTTCATCCTCACTCCATAATCTACGTAAGCACAAACAAGATATTATTATTATTTATTTGATCAAAAAGACACATCATTACAAAGGGCCCACTTCTAATATTAAACAACTAACTAGTCCACTTTCAATGATAATTTTGAAAAACATTTTTTAATAGAAATCTACCTTGACGCTAACTGGACCCACTCGTGAACAAGATTTAAAGCATTACTGCCTTTATAAGTTGTAGCCGCCGACAAATTATCAGATATAGTCTCCATTGTGAAATCAAATCTTGTTAAGCTGCATGTGGTAATCAATCCCCCCAGTTGTGGTTTAGCTCTAATTTATTGTGTCAATACAATATCTGATCTTCTGGTTCTTGTACTCGTCTTAGGTATATTTCTTTGACAGCGAAGGAGATCCGAATCCATTCATCACCTACAACCAATTAAAAACTAAAAAGCAACTGTAATTAGTAACTGGGTCTGGGTACCGGGTAATTAAAGTTTCAGCAGTACTTTACATTACACTATTATTCCAAGCAATGTTAAGAATTGCGTATTTTAGGTGTTCCGCTGTTAGCGAGTTCATTTTATTCAGAAATGAAAAATTAAGTTTAAAAATGTTTTGTTATTTACTTTGTTAACAAATGTCAAGTTTCCACCGTAAACCTTCTATGTTGGATGTTGGACGGAACTAATATTACGTTATATGCATACGAGCATAAAATACGAACAACAAATTTGACAAATTCTGTATCCATAAATTTCTAATTTACCGAAATTTTGCAATAAAAACTGTAACGACCATGAAAAAGACTTTTGCAAACAGCTGCTTTCACAGTTTAATTTCTCCCACCATGTTTTAGCGGGTCACCGATCCAAACATGTGTTGTGAGATTCGATGAGATCTCTCTTCCTTATCTTACCAAAACATTTCTTTGAATCCTTAAAAATCATAACACAAAGAAAGTTGAAAGAATTAGCTAAAAAATCTCCTTAAAATAAACGTTACAAACTAAACTACAAATTAATAGAATAATTAATTAATAAGTAATCAGTTGTTCCTTTTATCTTGACAAAACGATAGTTTTTATGTGCAAATCGAACGAATAGTTTTGATTCATTCTTTGAGTGTCCGTATCATCAATCCCATTATTGATTGATTATTGTGTTAAACTAAGAAATAAATCAGTATCAGCTGATTGTTGAGATTATATAGATCATCTAATTCACACATCATAAAAGAATGGGAGGGGGAAATAATGATGACCCTTTTGAATGCGTGCTGAGAAATACAGCAAATATTGACACGTTTGTAGACGAATTTTTCAGTTTCCTTGCCCGGAGGTAGGTTTATATAACTATTTATTTGTAGTTTATAATATAGCTATTAAGGTTTAAAAATTACCTTCATAAAAGGTTTTAAAACATATTATGTAATAAAAAGTAGCTATAACTTAACTATTTTAGCAAAATGGTAGTGGACAATGGATAAATTATCGTTCAAAATTAATGAGGAAACTGTTTTGTTTAGAACGGATTTTTTCTTGGAATGCCCCCCAGACGGAGGTTCGTATGGATTTCCAAAAGGTCACTCTGAGAATTTAATGTTAACCAAGTTTCACAAGTGGAAATCATTTAGACCTGAAAGCATGAAATCTGATCCGGTCCTGGTCCCAATATCACCGAATACAAACAATACAAGCAGCAGTTCAACAAAAGACAACCTCCCAGCGGTTAAAGATGTAGCAATTGATGACAGCAAAAAAGTTAGTGATGTTGCTCCTGCAAGCACTTCATCTTACGAAAACCACAACGGAAATGCTACTGATAAATACACGTGGACACAAACAATTACAGACTTAGATGTTAAGGTGCCTATTACCGTTGATGTTAAGAAAGGAAAGGATGTCAAAGTAGAAATCAAACATAACTCCATTTTTGTCGCTCTTACATCTTCGTTAAGCAATCCTCTTATTGATGCGAAACTTGCATTTCCAATCGTTAAAGATGACTCCTATTGGAATCTATTCCCTGGAGAGTCTATTCACATATGGCTACAAAAATCTAAGGAAAGGTAAAATTTTTAAAGTATCTACCAAACCAAATTAATTATTCAATTATCAATTCATTACTGATATTATAAAAACAATGTTTGCCTTTAACTTGTTGAGTATTAAGTAATATTTTTATCACGATTATCAGTTTGAGGAAGTAGTTTATTGTGGTTATAAAACGACTAAATAGTATATAGCCGCTTTATATGCACTTTTAATGGTGTCAACAAACTCTTCGTTTAATTAACATAGATTGTATAAAACATAAAACGATTTTATTTCAATTGTTGTTCTGCCATATAATAGGGTATTACTTGTAATAGATAGGTTTGAGAATACAATGAATCACCTAATTAAGTCTGATAGTGAGTAATAGACGTTTAATAGTCGTGTCGTTTCAATGATAGTGAATTTTATATCCGTCTGTCGTGTTTTTGCATGTATTGGGTTGACATTTTTGAAAATGAAAGTACTGAATATTTTATTTCCCAGATGGTGGACAGCGTTACTAGAAGGTGAAGAACCAATCGATATAAAAAGCATTGAAGCTGTTCGACCTATGGAAGAATTAAACGAGGAAGAACAAATGAAAATTCAGGAATTAATGTGGAATCAAGAAAGAAAGCAACAGGGGCTTCATACATCAGATGAATTGGTGGGTGTCTAGATTTAGATTTAAGCTTTTAACAAAGTTTTTAATTTGGAAGTAATAATATACAATGATCGTATTTTTTGTCTTTATTAGAAAATGTTAAACACATTAGAAAAAGCTTGGAATCTGGAAGGTTCGCCGTTCAAGGGGAAACCATTTGACCCTTCTGTAATAAACACGAAGAATGCGCCCCATATGTAAACTAACATATAATTTTAACCAGAAGTATTGCATTTTAATCTTTCAACTTCACCTCACATATTTTATTCATTTTATAAATTATTAACTGTTAAAATGAATGTAAATTAGCTACACGAAAGTCGCATATTAAAGTTTGTTTTAATTTTACTGTTGCATATTTAGCCAAATTGGTTCTTGTTATCATTTGTTCATAATTATCAATGTCAATCAATCATAATAATTATTCTTCCATCCATTGTCATAATGCTTTGATCATTCTCATCAATCTCATCATAAAGTCTCCTTTATTGACTTCAAAGAGTATAGAAAATGCGGAAAACCGCATTTTCTATATACTCTTTGTATTGACTTTCTGTTCAGCTGCTTCAACTTTTCAACTAAATATACAAAATAGTGGCATTAATTAATTACACAAATAAGTTAATATCTGTAGATGTATTGTGTGCTAAATCAACCCTTTTGTTAAAACACAATATAAGCATTGACATCCAAATCCATACTCAAATTGAAACAACTTAAGGAGATCGTTTTTTTAAAAAAATATCATAGTTCAGGTATGTATAACGATACATTGTAGACATTTTAGTCTCATAGTGAAAGTCAAGCTGTGAAAGTGAAATAACTGGAATACTCGTAATGGAAATGAAAGCTTTCTCCAAAAAGCTGTGGTGGCAGCTCGAGGACTTTTCATTTGCCGTGTGTAGAGTTAAGTTTCACTTTTGAGGAAACCGCAGGAGATCGCGGCAGTTCTGTTCGATTCCCGTTTTATACAATTCAGTGCAACAGAATTTCATCATCCATATCAAATGTAGAGTTGAGAATTTCCAGGAACTTGACTTGATGCTACTTTCATTAGTCACACCTTATACAATATGTATGATTATTTTTGCTGCATGAATAATAGTTCTTTATTTCTTCGTATCGTATAAATATACCATTTTTTAAGAATCATATCATGACTGTTTAGGCCGGCTGGTAATACACTGTGTACATTTAGATGTAGCATTACTAACCTTGTTGTGTCACTTTCCATTACAGTTTAGTGGAGAAAATAAGAACTCATAATAACTCTATTTTTAACTGCCTATAGTTAGTACAATGAAAAAATAGTTATTACATCACAGGAAGACATGGATCTTGTCTTCCTTTCAATAGTGATTACAAAAAGGGAAGAAGTCTGCATGAAATGAAAGGTAGACTTAAAAGTGACCTTACCTTTCTCTTCCCCTATAAATAAGGATCATTTTTACTGTAATTAATAATTACTAATTCATTTGTACTAAAACGGATGGAAATTATTAAATACCTATAATTCTTTATCTTAGTTATTTCAATCTAGTATCAAAATTACTTTTTTGCGCTATCAAATCTTCACATTATTGACTACATAAAGTAAAATAGCATAGTTTATGAGGTTTTGCCAGTAATGTGTATAAAATGGTATCTACTATGTACATACTACGTAGGTACCCTATTACGGGTATATAAATGTAAATGTTACTATACCTATTTAAACAGCTATTGTGACTGATAACATTTAGTATATAGGTAACTAAATGTTGAAAGTAACAGTTCCTTTAAAGTATTTGTATGCAGGTACTGCTTACTGGGAGTATATATTCAATCGCCTTCTAATTTAGATGTCTTTGTACGATTTACATACACAAATCCCAAATGTTTCTATCTAAATGTGTATCTATATGAAAGCGTTGAGAATGGAATGTAAACTGTCATGTAGCTAAGTAATTAGCAATTAGATATGTAAATGCGTGTTAAGTAATGTATAAGTTAAAATCAAATTTGATATTGATCTTAAATAAAGATCAATTAAACATGTTTGTCTGGGAGCAGCTTTAGTAAGTAGTATGATGGTAGTGCTCCTATTGTTAACATGAATGGTGTAAGACATATAGATACCTTGACGATAATACGATAGAACATAGGTAGGCCATAGACGACGAGAAGTGGTTTGGCTATGTTATGCTCGACTGTCCATTGTATTTCATACAGCAAGTGTATAATATTTTAATGTATATGTAAGTCTAAACGAACACACACTTGCTAAGGCTGAGCAAAGGCAAGGCAAGGTAAGTAAAGTACATGGGGAAGGGAGCCGAGTCAGACTTTTGTAGTTTTGTATTGTAGGTAGGTATGTAGTCTATGTAGTTGTATGTGGTATAATTTGGTAGTATGTAAGTATACTAGTATTATTTGGAAACTTCTTTAGCGCAATGCTTTTATATAGATGCGCATGCCATAGACATGAGTAGTGTTTGAGATATACCTTTATGGCTCTCCTACTACATACAACAGCCTACACTCTAACTACTAGAACTACTAGTGCTTCACTTATATACAGTCGAAATCATCCCGCAAAGCGAAGTAAAACGTAAACCCTTTCTGTGTGTTCACTTTCCATCGAAAGGACGTCTGTTGGAACACAGTGGTGAGTATCTGTGAGTCGTGTATGCATATTCGGCGTATACTATTCAGCCTTTGCGAGAAGATTTGAAAGACATAGCAAGTGTGGTAGTCGTCGAGTCGATATCAAAGCAAGTCAACTGATTCAGTCGTCTCCTCTCACTCAGGCAGCAGCAGCAACATTGCATTGCAACTCCATTACCTCTTTCTCATATAATCACAACATAACACATACACAACAAACACTAAATAAGCATAACCTATAAGCAAAGCACCTCTTTAGTAGCACATGATACGGCCACAGCATCAGCAGTACACATACTGCAGTTAATTGTGTTTCTAGCAGTATACAGTGTGCACACAGTGTACAGACAGTGAGTGTTGTAGCACACCACACAATACAAGGTAACAAAGAATCATCCTTAACAAGTTAAAAATTTCAGCTTAAACAGAAAAAGGACATCCAGTTTCTGTGGCAGACAACATCAGTTTTTCCTCAACTTAAAACGGTGTAGCAGAGTCCTTTACGAACACTGCGATCCTTATAGTGAATAGTTCTTTTTCAACGTTGATGACATTGGCGAATACTTAGAGATACAATTTACCAATTGTTCTCCATTAGCTTCTTATACAAACAGTTATTTAGTTAATGGTACGCTCTAGATAAAGAATTTTCGTCACATATTTTCCCTTTGTAGATACCAATCCAGTGTGGTGTCCACTACAAAGTAAATGTAAAAAATAATTTGCAAAAGAAAAACTGTGTGCAATATACAGTTGATGTTTTGACTTGTTCTGTGTATCTGATGTCTGTTCATCAGACTTGGGTCTGAGCCAAAGTCAATTTCGAATTTGGCCTGTAGATTTACAAAGACTTGACTTATTAAACAATTGATTTTTCATCGATTGCCAAAATTACAAACGGTTGTATCGTGTTTACACGCTCGTCAAGATAACGATTGTTTGCGCCGAGCTTCGTTGTGGAGTTTATCTGTTTTCGATAAAATTTACAATATATATTGTGATCTGAAGGAAAAGAAATACATTTGTGCAATTGTTCCATTGTGATGGTGTTTCGGTGGGGTTTATTCGTTTGTCTCATTGTTGGGGCTTGGAGCTCTTCCGAAAGAGGTAAAAACAAAATTTCTATATACAATTTCAGCACACTCTTGTATAGCGACTTTTTATTTCAATTCAAAAGTACACGCAGTTATATGAACATTTTGATAATTTTATTTGTACTAATGGTTTTTTTTACATTTAGCAACCAGTAACTTTTGTTCAGTGTTTGCTTGTGATGACACAGTTTGCGCATAGATGTGCTAGAATCTTTTTTGTTCCTCTCTATTTACAATAAATAAATGAAGACTAGAGATATATATGCATCATTATTCTTGCAGCCAATTTTATACGTGGCCTATATATGTATAGGTACAGATATGCCATGCATACTACTACATTATAGTTCTTACAAACACTCGCTTGCATGATCATTGCTGATGGTATGCAGTAGGAAATAGGAAATACCAACGAAAGTAAAGGATCACATTATAATTTGTGCTATGCAGACAAACTGCATCACACATAGTATCGTTAATGATAACCTTACTGACATTTTCTAAACGCTAAATGTACCTAAATATATAATCTAATCTTGTACCATGTGCCTGAACATTATAACACTCTCTTTATATTTCTGCCCTCATTGAAGTTCTCAACGTGGGAAACTATTCATAGTAGCAGAGTAGCAATTGCAAACGTAATTACGTTATTTAGTTGTATTGTGAAGATTTACTCATCGTGAGAAAATCTAATTACAGGTTAGCCTGCAATTTGATTCCATCGCTCTTTTTACCTCTTTCAATTTGTTTATTCATTCAATAAACTAAAGCACTGTAGAATGGCAGGTCTTGCCAAGTAATTACAAAGGATCTACTAATCTATGCGAAAAATATATCAAATTTCCGCATTAATGCATGGTTACTCTAGTCGCACCCGAATTATATACACAGACAGCTATCAGACAAGGCGTTTAGATACGCACACAATGTTTAGAGATCGCAGATTTTTAGTGGGAGGTCGTCGTTCTAGTTTCCTTTTTGACAAAATCTACAATACTTATCGTTAACTCAAGTGCCGAGTTAGTCACGTAAAGTTAAAGTCGTAAAACGTATATAGTAGAAGGAAGATAGCGACAATACCCGTAGTAGTGATTCCCTGGTCTACTTTGCGTGGCATCATTCATTCTTGATAAATTTTTATCATTTGTCAACGTGAAAAGACGTAGTGTGACAGTGTTGCTTAATGACACTCTTGGTTTCGTAGACACTGAAAATGAAATGAAAATATCAAAAGACATATCTTGGCTGTCTGCGTCCATTTCATACATTCATAAATCGTAATGAGTACAATTACGAATTATACTGTGTGTATATAAGTTATACTCCAGTTTGCATAAAGCCCCAAATATTCGACCTAATATTTCCTGTTTTATTTTCTATGTTTCAAATTTACACACACACGATTTCCATTTAATGCTCCAGCAGCCCAAGCGTGATGAATAAATACCTATACCCCTAGTTTATGTGAGCAGTTGCAGATGTTCAGTATTAATAGGTGGTAATAGAATAACATTGTGTGTGCTTAATATCTAGTTAAGAAATACAGAGGGAAATGCATACTTGAAATAACTTCGAATGTCAAAGGGAAAATGAGCATTGTTAGTATTCTATAGGACAGCTATTAGTGGCTTTGGTGAAAATATAAATGTTTCTGTGTAGGTATGTATAGCATTAGCTATGGAGCTCTTAAATCTTGGGACACAATACATAATCTTTTGCTTATGGAGGAATTCGTTCGGCAACTTTACAGCTTGCGCATTGCTAGGTCTTATGACTTTTGTACGAAAGTTGTGATGTTTTGTGCTGATTACCATCATCCTTTGATGTCGCAATGAGTGTTGCTAGAGTTTGCCTTGAGAATCCGTGAAACTTGAAAAAATCTAGGTCTTTCAGATTCTCCCGTTAAATATAAATTATTATAGCCATGTGCAAAATGTATGAATATTAACATTTTGCAGGAATTGTGAGTCATTAGTTGCCTGTCTGTCATTCTGTACAGTTATGATACAAAACACTTCATCTGTAATTCATATTCGAATCGAAAAAGCTGTTGAGTATTTCCGAAATTCATACGTGCTTTAATCTGGGGTAGATTTGAGATAATACCGAAGTTTTCACATGCTTTTCGGATTCTCAAGATAGACTGCAACTTCTAATAAAAGCAACATTCACCTA
The DNA here is from genome assembly GCA_034694085.1 of Pogonognathellus longicornis. NCBI lineage: Eukaryota > Metazoa > Arthropoda > Collembola > Entomobryomorpha > Tomoceridae > Pogonognathellus > Pogonognathellus longicornis. Next base: position 12,407 of record JAQFYB010002557.1, read on the forward strand.
CTTTCATATAAGTGTCGGTATCGTCGAGTAAAGATAGCAATTTAAGTTTGACTCCCTGCCAAAATTAGTTTGGATCATTGATCATGGAAATGTCACGTCAGCATTCACTGAAAAAAATGTGAACAAGCACAAAGCACGATTTGCAAACTTAGGTATGTACATATTACATATACTGTACAACTTGTGTGGCAGTGCAAGTGCAATGTTATCATTTTCAGATATTATTATTTTCCATTGTGCATTCGCTTTTTGTACTGCAATGAGGCAGCAGAGTTGTTGGCAGTTGTAATAATTTATCCTTCTTCGACCACACAAAACCCAGGACAAAAATGTTCATTCAGCTTTTCTGTTCACGTTTTTTCTAATACAAAATGATTATACATACCTAAGTACAGATATGACACAACTTGAGTTATTGTTGTTATTACTGTGATTTCGTTTCTGAAATAGAATTTTAATCTTTTTTCATCCCCGCAATAGTGAGGAAAGTACTAGTCCTTGAAATTTAAACAGTTATAAAAGAGGGCAGTTTCAATTATCATCATCTATCTACCAACTTTAAATTACAGGCTTCCTCAATATGACATTTTCATTAAACTGCACTGTGTTGTACCGTTTTAAAAGTCAAAAACATTGAGACAATTTTTTCGTATGTTTTGTATAGCCAATTGGTACTTTTAAACATTTATGAATAGGAAGGCGCATGCACGTATGTTTTTTAATCAGTCCAATAACTTTCCATTTGAACATCTATTCAAATAACATTCAATTTTTCATTTCATTTCATTTCAACTTTCATTCGACACAGATTTACTCCGGCGATAATTCACAAGCCACTAATTGACACACTAGACACAAAAATCCAAGCGAATATGAAAGATGCAAAAATAGAGAAGTTGTTATAATTGCAAGTAACTTATTGCATTCACGTTATAAAGGAAGCTACCTATAGCTACACTGTCTGCATTTACCTTCAACATGGCCGATGCAGACCTATGGTATAAAAAGTTGAAAATTAATGGCTGCAGTATTTGAAACAAAAAATACATCCGTGTTGTGTTATGTTTATATTATGCTGAACCATTTTTCTCTTTACTGCTACGTTCGTTCCTTTACATGGAAAATAAATTAATTGCTGTTCCAAAAGTCATTAATCTTGTGAATCATCGTATTACTGGAAATGCATTTGATAGTATCGAGTCTCATTCCATTGCACTACTATTAAATCTGTATGCATATGAGTGTATGTATTTTGCTTAGAAGGGTATGTACCTACCACTACATAGGAGTTTCTTTTCTTGCATACGAACAACTTATATATAAACAAACCGCGGCTCCATTGTACGTGGAGGGAGATCTGTAATTTAGCAGTTTCACAACAACTAACAATAAGTGTAAAGTAGAATGTACGTATACACATAGGTACCTATATACCTTAAGGTTGTAAGAGTTGGAGCTAGGTGTTATATATTCAATTTCTATACACAGGTGGTATGCATCATAGCCACAGAACTAACTATAAGTAAAGTAGACATGCAAGACAGGTAAGTTGTGGGGAAGAGATAATAAAAACGACAAACATGTTAAAAAACTTGACCTAGGGATTTCCTCACCTCGTGGAATCGGCAAAATGCGCATTTCATTCCCTATAATCAGACCCATGCCTACAGATGACAGATGCTCCCAGCTTTTATTTAGTTGTACGTGTACCACCACTGCTATTGCTCTTATTTACATTTGCAAACACTGTTCTTTCTTTCCATTTATTTTACTATTTGCTTTAACCGATTTAATGACTTATTAACCACCATGCATCATGAAACTAATACATTGAACCTAACCCACCCAGCTCAGCTATCAAACAATAAATAAACGAGCTGATGAAACTAAAAGATGAACGTTTGTTTCAAAGACTTCAAATATTGCTCAACTTGTTCTATTGATGGCCGCCAACCGCACAATTCAATGTGCTAAGTAAATTGATAACATTTGTTCAGAATGTTAAGTGTGCAACCTGCTATATGTATACATACAACATCAATACGATCAAAAATGTACAGTGTGTGTATAAAATTAATATGAATAAATAACATGTTTGTCATTTTGAATAACGATAAACTTTACGATGCATAAATCAAAAGATTCCATTCATGTTTCCAGATTACATGTAATATCGTGTAGGTTTTATCGCGTTATAATTTGGTTTGCGGTTTATTTGTAAGTGTGCTGCTCATTCCAACATGAAAGGGCAGTTTACATATTTTCTTATTCATTCAGGTATCGCTATAATGTAATCAAACCAGGAACAATGTCGTTTGATAGCTCTGTGGTTTTCTAATAAACCTATTTCAGCATCACCACAGGTTTAGCAATATTATAATTCTATAGTGAAGAAATGAACTACGATTTACATAGAGAACTCCCTAAAGAGCTAGTTACAACAAGCAATTCTGAAACGTATTTGAGTAATTGACGTTTTTGTTAATTCAGTTCCACATCTGGACTTGGCGGATTTGGAAAGCGGCTACCATGGGTTAATCCGTGAAGATGAACTTGTCGTTGAAGTAAAACCGAAAATCCGGGCAATTGGAGCGGAAATATGCGGTTTCCGAATCATCAATCGACACCATGGTGAAACTCCATTTGAGGTAAGAGTCAAATGTAATGTATTCTCGCGGATTGTAGTAAAGGAACTCATAGAACAACCATTGCATTCTTCTTCATTTGCTATTCTCAACGAAAGTACTACAGTAATTTAAGTAGGTAGATTCTTAGACATTATAGTAATGTTCCTCAGCTCAAGAATATTCATTATATGTTTAAATATGCACGTCACAACTTTATGTTATGTAAATGAAGGAAGCATAACAATAATATTATGCTTCGTTAGATATGCAGTGTTCTTGCAATTGCATCAGTCTCACTGAAACTTTGGCGTGTAGGTGTGTTTGTAAAGGTAGCGCTTTAGCGATGACGGCATTTTGCCATCATGTATATCTTTACATACGCGTACTACTCCAAAGTGATGGTGAAAATTTTCCACGGACTACTTAAGCAAAATGCACTAGTTCGCTCATAACATAGTTTTACTCTCACATGTTATTTGATCTGTCAAATACTAATTACAATACATAATCACCCCAAAGCATTTATTATCTTGAAATGTGCGGATGAAGCACATGCAGGTAGCTTACTGTGTGTGATACATACATTTAGTAATTTACGCACACATGAATTATCTAGAAGATGAGAATGAAGTTACAAGTTTAAATAAGTAAGTAGGTAGGCACTTTTTGACTTTGTAATCATGCCTCTATGGTTTACGCTGTTTTATTTCTCAGAATTATTCTCAGAATTAATTTTGAATGCTCACTTTCTGAACGCCTAAAGGTGAAGCCCTTATTCAGAAATGATGATTATCAAAACTCACATGTTCACTACACACCTATCAACAATCACTGCTCTTGTCGGAGTGTTACAACAATACTAACGCATTACATATTCGCAAACAGATGTGGTGTGAGAAATGTGATATGGTAGATATGTCATAGCACACCATACCACACTCGTCAGTTAAATTAAATTTTAGTTAAATGAGAATTATAGGAGTACATAGAGGAATATTCCCTTAAGAATATATGGGCATGAATACAAATTAAAGTATAAAACAATCTCTCATATAATACAGCTAATAAAATTATACTCTGTTTGAACATATGGCTACTCTCATTAGCATTATACCAGACCTTCAATCATAATCTATTTAAATTACATTTGGTCCACCTTTTCTCTAGTTGATTACTCCAGGGTTTTCCCGTAAAATATGAAATTAATGTGGTGTATAGTATGGCAAATCATATCTACGACAAATGCCATTTTGCTACCTACTACAAACCATACATGGGTGCACATTGTGGATTGTATCTGTGTTTCAAGTCGTTTCATGATAAACTACACTGCAGGACAGAGGCTATTACCTACACACAATATATTATTTATAACACAGCAATTCCAATTCCATGTATATAGGATGCAGCATACTAATAGTACCCGTGAAGAAGTGCATGAGTGAGAGATGTATCTAATATTGTTTTCTTGTAGTCATACTGCAATTGTTCCAAGAATAAATGTTTCAGCTCATAAGGATGATCTCATTACAAAGTATAGTCTGAAGCTATAATTTCAGTCAGGCCACAACTCTAGAAATGGCTTGTGGTGGTATATGTATAATACTTTGTGTCTGACAATGCGAGTGAGTGTAAGAAAGAAATGGATGTTATAATGTAGAAGTATATTACAAGAATTGCTCATATATGTATAGTATTAAGTACATGTTTATTTCAAACAGTTATACACATACAGACAGTACATGCATATACATATGTAGTTTTAGCTGATCTTTGTCAAGTCATTTGTAAACCAAAGTGGGGTAAGTGAAGTCGTACTAACGTCAGAGAGTACCCCTTCACGTATGTTTTTGCCTTGTCTCGTCATGTCTGAATTACACCGTCTTCTTGAGCAATTTCTGCTGTTTGTACTTCATATTATTATGATGTTCTTTCACACGGGATGTACTATGTAATATACACATTGTATGCAACGTGAATGCAGTTTCCATACACGGAATTTCAGAATGTGCTATTAGAACTTATACACTTATACACACTAAATTTAATATTTAGCATTGTGTTTTTAGATGTGTATGTAAGTATAATATTATCTCTATGACTCTTCCTGCATGAGTTTTTCATTAATAACTTTGACAAAGTATGCATTGTATGTTTGCAGTTTGTAATAGTGTGTTGTGTATGCAGTGTTACAATATTATGTTGTGGTATATATTTTTTCACAGTTGCATGTAGGCGTGATTCTTAGTTTGTAATGATTTATTCTGTCTGGAGTAATTACGATATGTTAGGCTTGACAGGTTCTCAGAGAGACATATGGTTTTCATCAGATGTATAACTGCTACTATAGGTATGTATGACGTGATCAGTAAGATTAAATTCCTTTAGTTGTAATAATATCTTCGTTGATAGTATAGATGTGAATGTGACACATTTTAAATACAGAACTTTTTGTAGATTAGGTTAGGGTATTTCTGTAGCAGTCACAATATAAATATACATGTGATGTCATTCATGCTAGGTAATACTTAATCAGTCGTTACTTGCTGTGCTGGAATGAAAATGTTTTTTAACTGTTTTTCGATAGGTGCCAACATATTTTATTTGTACGGTCATACTCATACCTAAACTTTATTTTCCCTATGATCTAAATATTTGAGCATGAGCCATCGACTCATGAATGAATCCGTTGCATGTTGTGTCATGTCCTGTTTGCGGTACTGATGAATTTTAATTTGTTTAGTTGTATTTCAATTGAAAAGGATTTTGAGATTAAGTTTGCTCCAGCAGGTCTCTATGGTATGACGCATGAGGTAGAGTTCTATGAACATGTAGAAGTGCAAACAAACAACTGACAAATGCATCCTATATGATGTTTGCGTTCTTCTTAGTTTATTCATCTAAGTATTTCAAATATCGCATAGATTTAATGCGAACATCCAATCTGTCGGTCCGTCTGTCACAGCCACAGCGCATTGTAACTCAAGATGCGCTATAACTCAAGAAATTCAACCTTTGTATCTATATGTGAGATCATATAGCCCAAGGAAGGTCGAGTTCAAAAATGGCAAAAATCCATCATCCATCAACTTTTTGACGTTTCATCTTTGAGAGTAAGTACATAGTAGTATGTATGGGTTGCACTCTGCGTCATTGAAACAGCCGACCGGCTAAATTAGTTGTCAAGAAAGACGTGTTAAAATTGTCGAATTACATACATACATACATAACAGACAGAGACAGACAAAAAAAGTATTTTTAAACGTTCCTGATTATGAAAAGATCATATCTATCTGATATGTTTGCAATACATTTGTTAATTCCGTTTGCAAGGTTTTGGTTTTAAATGTGCAGTTATTTCAAATGTTATTACAAGAAAGATAATTGCATTTTCCTGTGAGATACTGCAAGACATGGAGACCTATTTGACTAATGAGTGAAATTGAGAAGTCTGTGAATATTCAATTACTACAATCAAAGAAGTTTGGGCTGTTACAGAGGTAAAGCGTAATGACATCATTAAAAATGAATGTGGAAAATAATTATTCATTGCCAATTCTTTTGAAATTGCGTCATTTGTGAATATTAAACTTTGGTGAACTCTTCAATATTTTCCTCATAATGCTTAAAGCGCAAACATTAATTTGTGATGACTTGTCAATAATCAAGCTTTAATGTCCTCGTAAAATCGGTTACTTACAACTGATACTACGTACATACGGACTGATAATTGCATGGTGTAACTACATGAAATAAAATTTTAAACATTAAAGTTTACGCTTGCTTAGAACTTGGCATGTTTTTGTGCAAGGTAATTTTAATAAATTTTTATATTTACTTTTTATTAGCTGGTTCTCAACACGTTAGTGTATGTATAGGTAGGTAAGTAGTGTAGGTATAGTATTTTCTAAGTGCCTGTTTTTGCGTGTTTGTTTAACTTGAATCATGTTTTATTACACAAGTGTAATGTAAAATCAATATTGTTTAAATCCTAACTTAATAACCAAATCTATAATTTATAACTCGTTTTTTTCACCGTATACACGAATGCACGTGCTTTGTGTCAGATTGAATCGATGAATTGGACAAAATGTAGAAATCAATGTTTCGATCATGGTACCTATTAATACAAATTCAATTTGGTCCCCAATTCAGAGTACTCATTGCATCAGATAATTCTTAGGCTTTCATTTTAATAAATAATTGTAAGTAGTCCTTTTAAAACATGTGCCGAGTTTTTTTTACATGTACCTTGTAAAGCTTTAGTTTCTGTTTAATACTACTGATAGCTGTTTAGTTTACTGCCGGATAAGGGGAAAGGTTGTCATTTTTGGCTGAGCAACAAACATCCTCTTGACTTGGTATATTGTATGTTTATTGAAAACCAGGAGGAGTGAAGCAAACACATCCTTTCAATCATCATTCAATACAAAGACTGCTGCACACGAATCTATACCTTCTAAATCCCGTATACATTTCCAATGTTATAAAGTTTATGCAAAGTCTTTTTTTTAGAAAACCATCGTTAACTGTAATATGTTCTACATCACGAAGTATCTCATTGGTAGGAGTTATACTATAATAGTAAGTGCATGTTAGTTGTTGGCTATGTACTATGATGACTTCTGCATATTCCACTACTTACTACTTACAGAGAACGAGCGACATTTCGCCATATTACGAAAAAATTGATCGATACGAAGTCTAGATTTTTCGCATGTCACATAAGGATGTAGGATGACACGTACTGCTACATGGTAGACAAAACAGAAATAAATTATATTACATAGTTGGAAAGTACTGTACCTTGAATAATGAAATCTGTGATTCCTGAGATAATCTACTGCGCCAAGAATAAAGCACGAAGCATTGTAATAAAAAAGTTTCGTCTCGTGACTTCGCATCCTTAAATCAATTATAGATAGGAATACCAGCACTACGTTCCTTAATAAGATTACTCGACAAACACAGACAGTGTACAGTTCGCAATAATAATATAAAATTTATACCAGTACTGATAATAGTGTATTGTCTATGTCCATATACAAAAGCGTTGGTGTATAGTGCATATATCCCTTATCCTTTACATGCATAAAAAATTGAACTGAAAAGTTCACTGTTCGAGTCTCTTTTCTGCGTAGTTGACCTAGGGCCATTGTTATTATTAAATTATATTGATTGAAAACATAGCAAATTCCGAAGGAGAGTCGGTGTATGTGCATATGCATAGATAATATTATTATCATGATGTTCAGGCTTTAAACGAATCTCTCATATTGAGCTTGGGTAATAGGTATCTATAAATGTCTGGTAAACTATGTTAGCATTAGACCATATATATTATTTCTTTGAGCCAAAAATTGCTACTGTGTAAAACGAAGAGTGTAACTCAGTCTAAACTTGTGCTAAAAAGACGTAGCTTGAGGCGTATTGCATTACGTATTGAAATTCGATATTACACTGAACGTGACACGCAGTCGGTCGGTCAAACCAGCCTGAAGCGTGTATTTATCTAAATCGAACATTGAATATTCTTTGGAAGTTAGTAGGTACTGAAGAACATATAATTTATTAGTTATGTTTGAGTTTGGTGAGTGTAGGAAAACAATCAGTAGTTGAATGCATACAGTACTTATAAGTAATAGAATTTTCGTAGTTGAAAACTCACCTTGTGTTTAGTTTTTGTCTGCCTGCCTACGAAATTTTGTCTTGTGGCCTTGCCGAAACTTTAGCCTTTGTAACTGTGTTGCATGAACTGCCAATACATAAGGTGCGTGTATCTGTAGTATAGGAAGTATAGCAGTTGTGATGGGGTATAGCCATGGATATAAGACATTACATGCAAACACAGGGCAGAACCCAGGGGAGTCCAGTTGACATAAAGTTTTGCGTCAAATAGCGAAATTCTTGTTGCGCCTCGCTTAACAAGCTGGGAGCCAACTTAGCAAACAACATGAAAAACGCTAAGACTTTTCAGACTCTGACAATCGAATTTCGTGCATGTAGAAAAAGAAGTGTTATGCCACCATATTAGCAGAAGTATCGTAAAATATAAAACACACATGCAAAACGTCTACGTGTCCACCTGTGTCTTTAGTCTATGGACTCTAATACAAAAGCCTACAAATATTGAGTATTCAACGCTATTGTGTTATTGTAATGTAAAAACTTGTCTGACTAATGTAACTGGATGGCAATGCTTTTCTCAGAGTGTATCGAATATCGATGAAGTGACAGATATTGCAAACATACTACTAGTACATGAAAGACTATGATTGTCAGTTGCATTTTTGTACTGTACTAATGATGCTATGCTTTTATATTGTTCAGTTGTTCATGTAGTTACATATACTATTTCCTAATAATAATATTTGTTATTTATACAAATGAAAATCGTAGAGGATTGTATAATGTAAGTAAGTGTAAGTAGCATACACGATAACAAAGATAAGTGAGAAATGTATGCATAGGAATGTAGAGAGATAATGTGCATGCAACTATATACAACATTTATTCATATACCTAATATGGATTGGCGACTCGTTATATTATTCTCCGAGACTTTATTTGTTTACTGCTGGGTCGTCGTCCTTTCTTTGTCCGAAAAATTGCAGGCCATTATTTGTAGTCTTTAACACTAGCCCGATATTCCTTGGTTATTCGCCGTAATCGCAAATCACCATACATAGGTGTAGATATACAGATAGTACGCATTTTAATAAATAATAGTTCATAAAACACAGTTAAGTACTACAATGAACGGATGTTTTGAACTTTTCGCGACTAAATAATCATTGTAAATGCTTTTCATTCTAGCGAGATATGTATTTAGACTAAGTACATCAAACTAAACCAGTCCAGTGTCAATATTCCTAATTATGAGTGTGTAATTATTATCTTTAATGATAACATATCTTTTCCTTTGTCATTTTAGGTTTTTTGTGCGTCATTATACAGCGTAGGCATTCCATGTTTGCCCGTGGAAACGTTTATCACGCTTATGTCCACGTTCTAGTTATTGCATCAGTTTACGACACATTAGTAGAACGTGGTGATTACTATGTGATATATGTGTGGACCTTTAAATATGATATGTAACCGGCTCGTGACATCTTAATTACTGAAAAGTAAATTGTGCATGTAAAAATACAGCTGGTTAACAATACAGTATCCAGTGCCGTATCTAGCGGCAGGGCACTAACACAAATCCTGCATACAGCCTTGACAGTATCCCATTGGCAATGTTAATAATATATCTGTAGAGTTTATTAGTAACAGTATGGTTTAAGTGCAATGATACTCAGTAATTTGTAGAGTACTCTTTTCCAATGAGAATTGGGAAAACTAATTAGGACTCCTTTATGACATGTGTTGTTGGCAACACACAATAAATGACAAGTTCATCAAGGCATATGGTTTCATACATGCTGAATACATCTGAGTACTAGTATTATAGCGTTTGGTGTACTTTATTATGGCTCATAATTTGTAGGAAAAGTGTTCTTCGTTAAAAATAATGTGACAGTCAAGTGGCTTGGAGGATTAATTACTACTACCGTTCTATACACATAATGATCCGTGTAGATCAATTATTGATATTGTCAATTTTCTACATGACATAATGACAAGCTATAAAATTCTACTACAAGTGCATTGTTATTGTACTAATTAAAGTAGCATTATATGTATGATGACTGGAATTAGGATGTAAAGCTTTTATACAAACTAATTTAGAAGTGGATTAATGGAATGACGAACACATATTATGTAAACAACTTTTGGTGAAAAGCTTGACACACTAAATGTTTGTATTGGAGGAAATATTGTGTACCCATCTCATGTAAATCAGATTGCACATTTTTGTAAAATATGCGTTCATTTTTCTTCTTGTCAAGAAATAGGATGACAGGAAAAGATGGAATTTCTCATGTATCTTTTACCACTTAAATTTGAGTGTAGGTACAGCATGTACAAGTATAATATTTTCTAGACATCAATATACCTATCTATGTAGATGACTGCAGATAAGAGAGAGAGTCAAACTTTGTAAATGTAACAGTCATAGTCATGTGTATTTGACTTTATACCCGTAGCATAGATCTATCATAATATGATTCATCGCTTCTATATACATGCATCAGTATTATTATCATTATATATGTTATTATGTACAAGAAACGAAGATCCATCTGATCTATGTGGATAGAATATTATTGAACATACATACACTGATATTGAGCAGTTTGTTTAGGTATATGCAACAATTTCAACATACAAATATGTCTCACGTTCAGTATTAAAACCGGGCAGACTGCCAAGAAACAAAGATTTGTTTCATGTCAAGATAATATTTGATGCAAAACACAACGCTTTAGATCTGTCAAGTTAGTAGAAGAGGTAATCTTATAAAATGCATTTCGACAAGATCACATAGATTAAATACGAATAAAAATATTGCAATATTATAATACAATGGACATCATTCTCATCTTATTAGACTGGTTTGACGATGAAAATCCAAATCTTCCTTTTGATTACGTAATAAACAAAATGCAATTTCTCTTTATGTATGTATGTAGTAGATATAATAAATTTAACTTTCCAGTTAGCTGGAATTATGTAGCTTATAATATTAGTGCCTAGAATTATGTATGTAGTATGTACATGTATTTTGTATGCACAAAAATTAGAATAATTTTGGTTGGGGCAATGACGCTGTGTGTAGATACATAAACGAATTTACAACCTATTCATGAAGAAGTCGGTATATATATAAACAGAATTTAAGCACAATATAGTTAGAAAATATCAATAAATGTCAGAAACATAATTTAGTATAATATAA
>JAQFYB010002558.1:0-23858 GCA_034694085.1 Pogonognathellus longicornis
TGAAATTAGAGGTCTCTCCCATGTATTATTTCTCTCCCATGTATTACTACTGTGCGTGATGGCTAGACCACCCTGTATTATGTACGTCTCATCATGTCAGAGTAGTCTCAGTCAGAGTAGATATTATATGATATTAATACTGTAAAAACTGTATACATTTTGCGTCATGCATCTTGGGGTTGGAATCCAAATTATAGAATACCTCATTGAGACACTCTGTCGTGAATGAATAAAATGTTAATAATCTCACTTGTTATTGTTTGAATTTTATAGATGTCGTATTCTACACATTAAAGTTTTCATTTTCTTAATCGTCTCAAGTATTTATTTAGTAGTTACATTAAGGCTTCGGCTCTGCATTCTTCAAGTCTTTTGTTTGTCTTGTCTAATAAGTAAGTAATGTATATCAATCGAACTCTTGAACTCTTTCTTGGGGTATCCTAAGATATTATAGCCATCCTTCAATTTATTCTTTACAATTAGTATTTATTTTATTCTGAAGTGCATAATATCTAAATGGACTATGAAAATTGCATACAATTGGTGTACCTTAATTTGTTTAAATTATATAAAAAGTTGCTGCTTTGTTTATCTGAAAAAAGAGTAGCGTACCAACATCATAAACATTCTGCATCTGTATAATTAAACTGATCCAATGATCCAATAAACGAAAAAGTATTCTCCTGTAAATATGGATGATAAAATTTCATTAGATTGCAGCTTTAACTTTAGGAATGAGTAAGACCATTTTAAATATATCACACGTCAAAATATTGTGATGATTTTTACCGACTTTCATTTTTTTATTAACCCAACATATTATGTCAGGTAATCCTCAAAAGAATATTTATAATAATAATAATATTGTGAGTCTTAAAAAGAGTAGCAATAGAGTGACTTACCCTGTAAATATATCTTTACACTGTTTATAATAAAAAATCAGAAAAAAGTTTTATCTAAAGATAGTTGTGCATTATACTGCATGTCAAGTTATCTATAGGTTCTACGCATTAGGAATATTTTATTTGCCAATTTTCTTTACAGCTGATAAATTGTTACTGGGAAGTTTATTTGCCTAACAATACTCATAAAATTTGATGGGGGACATCAAAATGTTTTGTAGAAACCATATCGAACTATGCAGTAGCACATACTATTTACGTAAAAATATTAGAATATAATATAACTTAATCGCTTTGATGTATAAAAAATATTGTTTGAGAGTTCCAATGCAATTAGTAATAGTAGTAAATTCAGTAGCTTATGAACCTGTAAGTACGGTTTGTCTGTTCTGAGACTACTATCAATTTGTAAAGAGCTTATCTTGACATGACATTAAATCGTTTCCCATAATATCCAGGTTGGGTTTTTTGAAGCTTCTTTAAAATAATTTCTCATGCTCTGCTCAATTTTTTATAGGTGTAACGTGTACAATTTTATACTTTACAATGTAATTCTATAAGTTAAATCTTCGTGCATGTGTAAACTACATTAAGTGATCCACAATTTTTAAATTTGTTTAACTATAAAAACAGGTAATAAAAATGCTTTCATCTTCTTCGTGATAATAAACTATATTATTGCATAATGTATCTGCAATACTGAGGATAATAATTTTAGTCATGAAAGCTTAAGTAATAATGTTAAACCACGTTTCAACATAATCTTGAGTAATGTATAATAGATCCTTGAAAAAATCCCACTGCCATAGGCACTTTAAAGGGAAAAAAATTGTATTTAAAAGTTGACACTATCAAAATGAATCACATAACGTGGTTCATTTGCGTACTTATTAATACCTACCTACAACCTATAAATGCACGTGTTTCTGTATTATTCTGAACAAAACTTTGTGCTACAAGCCATTGCGATTGTGAATCAGGTATAGGAGATGAGCTCCACGAATGAAACTATAAGTTTCATTAGATTTTTACCAAAATTAATCAACCTAACAATTGCACTATTGGCAATGCTATGATGATTAAAATATTTCAATTATTCTCTTTTTAGGTGATGCGGTTTTCCAGCTTCTTTTAGGTTTCAATTACTGTAATTCATCAATTCATGTGATCATGTGTCATTTTAATTGTAATCCTTTTAGTTACATTTATCACTCCTTAACTTTATTGCCACAGTTGATTGCCACAAAAATATTATCTTCTTTTATATTGAAAACTTTATCTTTTGTTTTATTCCGATTTAGAGCAGCTCAAACGCCCCGATATCTGAAAGACATGTACGCCATTTTCAGTCAGCGACAACGACAATGTTTTAGGAAATGATTTTATTTTTCGAATGTGCTGTATAACATCTTTCTTACTTTTATTATTTTGAAATACCATTTTGCATTTGATTTAGAAAATCATCTTTTTAATGGTGGAACCACTTTTTAGCACTGAGAGAGAGAGAGAAGAGCGGATGATGCATGGGAAAGATCCTACGAGAAACGTTAGTTTGTGTCTGTTTTGAACTGACTGTTAGAGTTGTGTGAAACATCTTATAGTGTAGAAACAGGCATTTCTCTAGAAATCGACATTGGTCGGGTGTCTTTGTTCATGTTTTCGGCAAATCAAGCCCATCAGTCTCACTGATTTTTGTTAGTAAAACTGAAATATTTCAGTAACTAAGAATCGCAGAGAGTTGTATATGGAAAATTTTGAAAGGGAATAAACAGTCCTTCTCCTTGCCCAGTTACAGTTTTCCACTTCATTGAGCAGTTTTTGAATTAGGGCGAGAATAAGCCGAATGCGCTACACCGTCAGTGTAGTTCAATTCCAAGTTCTTCTTCTAGTTTTGTAATAATGATAAGTTAATTGGGAAATCGGAATGATTTGAGGTTAACCTCAAATGTCACTTTTAACATTATTAACCATTCAATCAATCGTAGAATCATTTAACATGAAAATATATACCATATTATTATATAGTTAAAGTTACTGACCATTACAATAGTCGAACCAGCTACTATATAATTTGTGTAAAAAACAGAAAAATACATTACTGCGTGTGTATGATATTGGGTTGTAGTTTGTAAATGCGTTCATTAGTTAGCTGTTTTACATTGAATTGAAGTACGTACCTTCTTTATTATTACAGTGACGGAAAGAATGATAAGATTACGATTACACAGACACAGACATAGACGTGGATTGCGGAAATATTTTTTAAATATTTGTAGATGCTGTTATACTGCTTGCATTTTTATTTTTAAATTATAATTTCTTGCTGTGTGAGTAATACACACGCATAAAAGTAATCTTGTCTCCTTTGTAAGTTGCAAAAACACCTTGACCTTAATGTACCTACTGTTTCATGAGCATAGTCACACACTTTACTCATGCAAGTAATTGTAGGTATATATAAGTGAAGGTAATAATCAAGATATTTTCAACGTTACTGTAACGTTGGAAGTATCTAATTTAATAATATTGCACTTTTTACTATTACAAGCTGCAAAATAATTAAACTTATAACTACAACCTGTCTGGCTAATATTTTACATCTTCTCGCACACCTAAACTACTCATCGCAATTAAATGATAATTAATTAGAAATAATTTGTGAGAACGATGAATGGGTAAATCTCTTTGCTTTCTTTTATGATACAATACTTACAATAATATTTGAGTTTCTCACATTACTTTTTAATATTTTTTACAAAATTTTGTATTAATTAATGCGTTACTTTCATTTTTTCCTACATAATTATTTTATTGGCAAAAAAAATAAATTGAGAAATTAGTTATTTTTGAGATTAGACTTTTTGAGATTAGACTTTTTGAGATTAGCTTTTAGCGTATATAGGTGCAACAATTAAAAAATTGAGACAGTTGAGAATAAGAACTATACACATGTACTGCGGTAGGTATAATACGAGGTTGTGGAAATAAGCCAGCAAGGTGCGAACACAAAAAATTAGCTGTTTCATAAGTATGTAGGTAGATTTAGCCTTAGAAAAACAAAAAAGGTAAGACACACATGCTTTTGTTACGGAAATCATTAAGTGAAGAAATGTCCACCTGATTTGATCATATTTGAGTTACATCCTACATACACAAAAGGATGAAAGCCAAGGACGCTTTCTGAACTTTATACAGTTTAGGTACATAGTGTTTAAATAGTTATAAGTACATTATGCGCATACATACATGTACTATTACACATTCATACGACCAATGCGTCTTGTGTCATTTTACGATCCTCATAAAGTTCAATTTTTCACGCACTTGTTTCTACCTGTATTGTCCATTAGCATAATTATATGCGTAGCCAATATTATACCATACGAGCTATATACCTACTTAATATTCACTTGAAACATGTACCATTTCTATATCTGAAGGTATTTACCAGTTCCTCATGAAATCGTCATTCTACTAAAAATACTAAGAGTGAGATAAGCGTGAAATAAAACAATGTAATTTGTTTTCCGGTGTTGTTACTTTACTTTGATGGGGAATATTGGAAATGACTTAGCCATACGCATCTAAAATGGCATTGCACGAACACAACACACCTGTTGTAGCTGCCCAACTCACTAATTTAGGTCTCAATGTACAAACAAAAACCAAAAGGACCAAAAAGTACCTAAAATACACAAGGTACTACTTTTTAAAAGAGGGAGTGTAAGAAAAGAACATATACTATGTGAGATAACTTCATTCCAGTTTTTACACTTTACAATAATATTTCATTACTTACTTACGTCGTAAAATTCAAAACACTCAATTAATTTCACGACCATGCGTTAATTAAGAAATATTGTGTTTAAAGGTTGTTACGACTAGCCAAAATATTATTGATTTCCTGTTGTTAATTATAATTTACGCTATTTGCGTCAAAGTTGTATGGTTAGCTGATATTCTGATATTGCTTTATTTTAATTACTACTTAATTCTCGTCATTACAATCGAACAATCAACTTAAAGCTATTTTTGTTCAGGAATTAATGGGGTAAAAACATTGTCAATATTTATCGTGAAATCTCCACTTAAAGTAAAGATTAAATAAAATATTTTCTCGTCAAAAAATGCCAGAAAAAAGTAGCAAATGTCTATGACAGGTTCCTGTCTCTACTGGTTAGGTCATATATTAGTAGAGCATGAAATATGGTATAATATAATATGTAATCAAATCACAAAACAAATATCAACAAAGAAACCACACAGTTTCTAAAAATCCGCGTTATTAAACAATTCATTACGTACTTTGTAATTCTATTCTTTGAATTCATAAAAACAGAGCGTCTAGTACATATTATTAACAGAATACCACAAAAGTCAATGTATATACCCATATCCTATATTATGTATAATAATATCTTACAATGCTGTTTGTAGAATAGCAGCATGTAGTGTAATTGCAATGAATAGCTTGAATTGACTGTCGTTTCTATATTTAATAATTTAATATCCGCAATCTGCAAAACTGGATAAAGATGGAAAGTAATTGATTCCTTATTTAACACAATAACCCATAATCTACATATCTCCGTGTCCCCGTCTACTGACATATAATTACAAATATAACTCCACGATTGGTACGTAATCAGAGTCTGTCTGTCGTTAATTACGCTTATTTGAGTATTCAGTTAAGTAGTTCAGTTAAGTATTCCTTTATCATTAAAACCATCGAGTGCCCACGTTGCAATTATTTTATTTTATTTTACTGCAGGTTCTCAACTCTCAATTTTGTTTTCCTTCTTATAATTACATCCAATAAAATTCGAGCATTATTGCTCTGAGCTTGAAACACACATCTCAATTTCAATTCTGTACATTATCCTTCCCCTTATTAGAGTATTTATTTACTTGCACTTAGACATTAACTCCTTAACGTTATGATAAGTGTAAAACAAATATATTTGTAATTTGTATGACATGGTATACATACACAGAAAGGCTACAAAATAATAAAATTATGTATCCTACGTTGTTTATAATAATGATAGTAGGATAGGATGGAGGTCGAGGATGTCGAGGAATGAAAATGAAATAGTTTTTCCGTATAAAATTAATTTGGCAGGTTTCAATTCTTTTACTCTTTAAACAACTGAAAGTGGAAATATTTAAAAAAAAACATTATTATGCTACTCTTAAAAATAAAAGACGCCTGAAATGCTTTTGATGTAACAAATTATAAATATTCATTAGAGTTCAATTCACAATGAGCTTTGTACATATTTTTGAAATGTATTTTTCATGTATTTGCATGTAGATCGAAGTTTTATTGTTTTATTATTACCAAGTGAGAAAAAACAAGCTTGAGTACACATTTATACTAGGTATGGTTGTAAAATACATAATGTTTGCTAAGGTCAACAAGTTAGCACAAAGTTAACTCTGTATACCTAGGTTAAGTTTCACGGTTAATTTGTAAAGCACTACCTACTTCTATATCATAAGATTATAGTCTTCAATCTATGTAACTAAATCCACATGAGTCCTCCAGATATATATTAGTAGTTAATCATATATACTTCCATACTATTGTATACATTTTGCAATGTAAACATACATCTTTATATCTAAACTGACGTGCATATAATATGATAATAAAACTCTCTTGCTTTATACTGCACAAATGTGCGCCAGATTATTAAACAAAATTCCCCTTATGTATAAAGGTTTACAAGCTTATCGTATTATATTGTCCACAACAACACTATTAAGCATGTACATAGGACATATTTACATTAGAGGTGCGACCGAACCGAACAAGTTCGGTTCAGCCTGTTCGGCAACCAAAACCGAACAAACATTTTGAGCAAATCCCGAACCGAACCCGAAAACAAAAAAACCTGCTGGGTCGCAACAGTTATATGCAATTATTTGGTTACAATGAAAGAACTCACTTGAATTATTTCAGAAAAATATGCATCATGATCTTTATCATATTATTCTGAACAATAAGTTTACATGAGGCATATGGCCATACCACCCCGAGCCGAACCGAACAAGATTTTTTTTTGGGTCGAACCAAAGCAGAACATTTTCTTTATAAGTATACCGAACCATAATTGAACGAACATGAAATTTGTCGATCGTAACTCGAAAAGGAAAAAATCTTTTCGGTCTCACCTCTAATTTACATGTAATTCACACAACGTATGAATTCACCCAACCACTACTGCACTGCACTGGTCATAAGGTAGACGGTAGACGATTTCCAAGTACAAAGATAAATAATATTACATGGTATACACAAAGAGGCAATAATACTATTAATGGAAAACAGGTTTCTGTCCATATCACCAACATTTTCTTATATGTAACATTACATTTCATTATACCATCATTATCTTATGTATAGCTTACATACAGGTCGTTAGGCATGTCTCATAATGTAATCCCTAAAGTCTGCAGGTATATGACATACATGCATCTGTAGCATATCCTATATATCGTATGATATGTTTCGAATACTTATAATAATAAGCTTTTAAACCCAACATTGTTCACCACACCTATGTCTTCCCATGTCTCTGTGTCGCTACAAGAAATCCTACGGAGCATCAGATTTGATGAGGTCCAGGTGCACTTTTTACTTTGTCCATTATTGGCTCAGATCATTGTATTGTACTGTACAGGTACACATAAGCAATGTCTTTATTTTATTTTATTATTGTACTAAAAGATAATGAACACGCTATTCGCGACGTTTCTTCTCATTTCATTTCAAGGTTTTCCATGTTCACACTTCACTCTTTACCAGTTCACGTGGTCGGAAAAACCACGTTAGTTATAAAAATGCATTTATCACATTTTTTGATTCAATCTTTACAAGTTCAACATATTCAAGAAATTATTGAATAACATAAGAAGCGGCAATGCTTATGTAAAAACCACCTATGTAAATAAGTACAATATATTAGCCACAAAAAGGAATTGTATGAATTCATAATTATTAAAGCAACAAAAATTCACACAAGATTATTTGCTGAAAGGAACAAGTAATAAATTATAAAAATAAGGCTGTCATGCTCAAAGAGCTACTTAACCTACCCTACTTTAGTCATGAACAGAATAATCCTTCATCATATTCACATTTTCCCCATGCAACGATTGTAGGTCAACGTCTCAACTTGCCTCAACATTTATTTTATTAACCGTTATCGTTGCTGTTGTTGCTGTTGCTGCCTTTACACTTCAAATATTCAATTAACGTATACCTACCTGTATGAATTCATTACCTATAGCAATAATTCAATTATTTTCCGTCATTTATTATTGTTGACTTACAGGAAATTTATTTCAAACAATCAAACAACATTCGATTGCACTAATCGGACTAATGAAATAACATGTACACAATTTCCTTAAACTTAGTATGCCAGATTATATTTTTACGTTGAAAGCAAAAAGGCAACACTTTTTTGGAAGTTTTTCTTTTTCTTTAATTTTTTATGAATTCATTTTACTGGAAAAACAACAAGTAAAAAATGATTCATAGTTTTCATTTTTTTTAATACAAAATAAATTTTGTTCAGGCTTCTTCTATATTAATTGAAGATGGAAGGGTATAATATTTTGTAATGCTATATAATCATATAATATACTAGGTACGTAGTTAATATTCAAAACACTAAACAATAATAATTCAGTTAATAAAGAAGGTCGGTAAGTATACAATAACAAAGTATTTGTATGTATCATCTAGTTGAACAATTTATATTCCTGTTTATATGCATGCATGTACTTACAGTCAACATTTGAAAAAGTGTACCGTATAGCTACATCTCTGGCATGCATTGTATTAGGAAATCCCCAGCAAAACTGTTGATTTACCTGTTTTCAAAGGCATTTACCTACGAGGAAGATAAAAGCATAGATGGCACATTATTTCATTATAATCCGTCCATTTATTATTTTTAATGCACTATTTTATCACACCAATAAAATTACGTGCGTAAATTGTTTCGTAGTCAGGTCACACTTTTAACTTGACTAACAGTTTTTTGCACATTTACTCATTGTGTGTGTACATTAAGGCATAAACAAAATCGTTTGTCTAGCTTTTTACAGTAATATCTAAAGTTTACAAATGGGCTAATGCTATTGCTATAATGTTTAGTTAGCATGTCAGTTTTATAAACTCTTGGATCCTGGATGCATTACTGATCATTAACCTATGGACCCGAATGTTTCTTTTATTTAACGAACTTTTTATTAATGGCATGAAAACTTTTGCCGCACGTTATATACAAGTCTTCATTTTCATGACTAAAGTGAATAAACTGTCAAGAAACATCACTGATGCATAAGGTGTAAAAGATTGTAGTACATAGATCGTTGCAGTGTTCAAACATGTTTATCTATTAGAAGGATAACTCACATAATGGTAGCAAAGATATGTCTACCGGTAATATGAATAATTCATAGTATAAAAATATTATAAGGCTTGCCAGAAATTTCTTGTACGATATGAGAATAATAATTTTGTTGTGGTGCAATGCAGTAACATATAAGGTAAGTATAGAGTAACATGTAAACAAAATTAAGCAACTCTCATGTTTAAAAATTATAAATTCAACAATGAACCAATTATAACAACAATCACAAATAATTTATGGAGTACATTTATTAAAGTCTTCAAAGTTGAAATATATTTTGACAAAAACAAAAGTGAGAATAGACTTGACACAATTACGCGCTTATGATTGCAAAATATGAAATGAGCATCAAATCGTAAGAGACCTTTTTTTCCTACAAACCATAATTTGATTCATTACGACTAAAAATGTTTTTAAGCCATTGTATTAATTTTGAGATAAAAATGGAAGTGTGTCTAACTTTTTTTTATATAGTATAAATAAAATACATATGCATCTGGCAGCTTTGTTTTGTGAGCATTTTTTGTAGAATTTTTACCTCACTCGCCAATTATACGTTGTTGTAGGTACAGATAGTACGGTAGTAGTGTAGTAGAACTAATACCTGGTCTGATGGCAGTTGGTAAATGTACTGGATTGAATAAATGTGTTTGACGACAGCACGACTCCACGAACCCAGGCAACATTATGGAGAATTCGCGATGCCATGAGTAATGCAATTACCTTAAACTTCACCCTACACTATCCTGCCTATATTTTGTTTATGACATTGGCGATCATTTCTTCTCAGAAGTCGACGTTGACTCAAGTATGAAAATTCCATAAGAAGAACTAACTTGTATGGATTTAGTATAGTGGATGTACTCAATGTGTTGTACTTCCCCAACTTATACAACAACGCGTTTATAAAAGATATCACCTGCACCTGCTTGTATTATTTGCTGCTTTGTAGCTTTAGCTTGTAAGAGTTACTTGTATGTAGCTTGTAGCTTTTCTTATAACTTGATTTTGCGACTAGGTAGATCAGTAACACACGCACAGTAGTTGAGTATTATATTTTATGGCTACAACTACAATGTAAAGTGAAGTACCTACCTAGTACCTACCACTTTACTTGTGTATGTGGATAGTACAACGCAAACGACGATGAACAAAGAACGACAATCCAAAAGCCAACTGTTCACATGTAAAATGCTATTTCCGATGTTTTCGTAGTTGTACTTCTGAATGCGTGTTTTGCTTATACTTATACGTACATTTTGCTATATTCAAACTAGTTTTTTCTTTAAGTACAAATACAGCTATATACTAAGAGGCATAGGGTAAAAAATTGTCGTTATGCACAAGACAGTGTTCTGAAATGCCAAAAAGGTGCTGGAAGGTGAAGGGTGGGATTTTGGGTGAATAAATGGCCCAGAAAGATATAAAAGCATTGTAACAACAACAACAGTCTCATTGCTTACCGAAACGACATCGACGACACATCGATGAGACGAAAACAAAGCTGAAGATTAATTCTTAGAGCTTTTGTTTCACTGTTACATTCCAAGAGCAATTTCATTGGAAATCTGAACAAGTGCAAATTCTACTACACTCTGCAAATAATAGTTTCTTCGTTTGTCAATTAGTTTTTCAGGAGATAATTAATTGTTACTTGCGATTAGATTGTAAAAAGAGTGTCAGTGAGTATATAGTGCTACAGATTTTTCTAGTGATTTGTTGTGGAATTGAAGCATTAAAAGTTTCATCCAAATACAAATTTATTTGTTGATAAAAAAAGTATTTCCGGTGCAATAAAAAATGATGTCAATAGAAAGGAGGAAGTCAGATTACGAAAATTCATTCACGCTTCGCGGGCAAAATGGTAACAGTGATAGTACGGAAAGTGACACTCAAAATCGAGTGAAAATGGAGGAAAATAAATCTGGGGATTCAAAAAATAATAATTATACTAACGAATTATTGGATGAGGATACGAAAACAGTTGTGGAATTCCGTGACTTTCTTGAAGGTGGGTTTTTTTAATTTTAAATACTAATTTTGGTTATTTTTTATTAGAATAAACCAACATGTTTAAAATAAATAGTTTTTATGACAAATAATTAAATACAGTTCATGTAGCAAGAAAAGACTGATTTATGGACTTGTTTGTGCTTTTGTAGCAAGAGATGGTTGTGAGAAGATAGCATTGAGCAATGCGGAACTCGAGCGTTTTTTACGAGCTGGGGCGTTCAACATTGAAAAATCGACTATACTATTTGAAAAAAATGAGAAGTACAACAGAGAAAATGCGGATCTGCTTGCCATAACGTTTGAAATGTGTGAATATGTGTACGCCAGCGAGGTTTGGCAAGTTCTCCGGGACAGGGACGAGTTAGGAAGAAAAGTAATCGTAGTCAATGCCAGATTTTGGAATCCAGATGATACTAGCTTAGAATATGGAATGATGTCAGGGTGGTATTTGCTCAATGAGATGCTCTACTCCGAAGAAACACAAATCAACGGTGTATGCATTATTCTAGACTTGAGTGGAGTCACAATGTCACAGGCTGCAAGATTCGTGACGTATTTCTCAATAAAACAAATTCAAAGACTGATCGGATTCTATCAGGTAAATTTTACTTGTTCATTCTTTCAGAAATTAGTCCCTTTCATTTTATTGGTTAAAGTTACACATTTGTAAAAACTTCCTATCGTTATACGATTACCAAACAGTCCATTTGATTTGCAGTATTTCTTATGACCAAGCTTGTCTCCATTTTTAGATTCTAATATTTTCAATAACTAGGAAAGTTAAAAATTTGTAGCATTTTTTTTCAAAGTCTCAATAACGTGATTAGCGTGTCAGCCTGTCTACGGATATTAAAGTGGCATTATATTATTTTGCCACAAAATTGTTTTTCTAACGCTCAAAGGCTCAAGGTACTTTGACTTCCCAATTAATTACACAACAGCCAACAAAATTATTCTCAGGAATTTACTAACATTCTTAGTATTTCCTCATTGTGTGCAATAGCTTAATTATTTATAAATGTACATGTACATACCCGAGTGATTGAAATCAATACGGAATGAATAAATCAGAAATGTAAATGCGGACGGAAGCGAAAGTACATAGTTTATATTTTGTATAAAGTATGTATACACAAATATCCGTTTAATACATAATTGGTTTGTTTTCTGTTTTAGGGAGGTTACCCAGTCAAAGTGAAATCGATTCACGGAGTGAACACACCGTTTCTCGTGTCTTCCACGTATGCCGGCGTCAAGTACCTGTTAAAGAAGAAACTCCGCGACCGTATTCACATCCATTACCAAGGCCCAAAAGTGCTGGACAAATTTTTCACGAAGGACATTCTTCCCCAAAGCTTAAATGGCTCTTTGCCCAATGAGGATGCAACAGATAAAGAACTTATGAAAAATGTTTACAGTAGATACGCCTTTTAGATTAATTAGTTGTAAATTTATGTTAGTTGATGAAGTGCCAGTGTAGTATTATAATTATTTGTTAGTGTATGAAGGAATACATGTATAATGTATACTGCTACCAATATTATTACCTGAATAAGGTGATCTATAACTGTCTTATAAAATTATCTGTGTAGGTGTAGTAAATGTTTATATGTTAGTGAGCAGAGTGACTTTGTGACGTCAGAATGTCAATAATGTCAATAGGGTTCCTTTAAACTTTTTTGATCTTAATTATGACGTCATGAGGTCTGCTAGGCATTTAGCATTGTGATATTATTATATTATTTTCACGGATAATTTTTACAATGTAGGTTAGTAGAAAACTCACTCAAATATGCATAGACAGTGCAGTGGCGTATCTGGACAGGGTGCACGTGCAAACACTCCGATTCGGAATAAATACAAAGTAATCCCAATCTTGGATACGTCACTCTACTCTGTGTAGAGGAAGTTTTTCTGATTTTTAATTGTGATGCAATTTTTTTTGTGCTGTTTTAATAGAGGACATAATATTATTATGTTGCATGCGTTTACATACTATTCGCATTAAATTATATAAAAATAAATGTCCCCGAGAATAAATATCTTAATTTGAGTATGTACCACTAACGAAGCTTAAAATTATTACATTGAACATCAAGTAGACTCGCACATATACAAAAATACATAAAAGGGCACCCAAGTTTTTAACTTATTTGAGTACTCAAACTTTAATAATTATTATTAATGTTCAGCTTACAAATACCAAAAATTGACAGCTTACACTAGATATTATTGACGTTTTGTGAAAATAATATACTAAATAATAAGTATTAATTAGTGAGAATATTTTCATTTCTTCAATGTTGTAAGACAAAATTATATATTATAAGCAAAGGAAGGAATAGTTAGCACCAAAGACAATAGTTAACAGCGCTAAAGATGGCAGTAAAAATTGGCAAAAATAGCACTAAAAATTAGCTTTTACATTCAGAAATCAGATTTATTACTGGTAAACGGAACTGCAGTGAAATTTTTATTAATGTGCAATATTTACACACTTTGTTGGTATTTAATTCTAAATTAGGCATAATTTTCCACTCAGCCGCTCCCCTTCCTTCACAGAAATTCTTTTGCTCAAACCTTTGTTTTATATATTTTTTTCAGTCCAAGTTTATCATGAAAAGACTCTACCAAAAATTGTACTCCAAAAATAAAGTCCAAATACCATTGCACAAAACCCTAAAATAATACTTGTTATAGTACTCAAAAAAAGGCTGGAAAATGCAAAAAAATTTAGCCTCTTTATGGCATGAAACATGAAGATGCTTAAGTCCCTAGAAGGTAGCGTTTAGTGAAAAAAATTAGCAAATGCTAGTTTTCCTTCCTTTAATTATGGGACACTCCTTGCCTGTATTTTCGAACCAGCACAATTTGAACTTCAATTTTGTCTTCCTTAGTCTTTTGATTCATTGTACACAACAATGCACACTTTTTGAGTTTACTGCAGTTGATAGCACGACAGAAGAAGGCTTTATGCGAGCAATAACGTTACATATACCTAATAGCAAAATTAAATTGGAATATTATATTGATTTTATGTATGATTTTTCTTCCTTACGCATACTATATGAAATGCATAGTATTGTTGAAGTACTCAGTTAAGAACGAATCGGGGTCACTCTGTAGTCTGTACTTTATGAATTGTAAATAATAAACATATCGACAGCGCATCTAGTAATGTTATGAACAATTCAAGTGACTCGAATCTGATCGCCATCAACTACCCAAGAAAGACAAGGACCACATTACATACAACACAATATTTTGTTTACATCTACAAACTACAATGAAATAAACAAAGCAATTTAATTAGAGCACAATAACAATTTCAATAGAATTTCAACATAATAGTAAAATAGCAAATGTAAAAATTCCTTTATCTGCATGCAGTTGAATAAACAATTTTAAGTTCAGAACTAACAGCCAACAACATGATTAGAAACAAGGTCGTATCCAGGATTTGATTTCGGGGGGAACCAACAAGATAAAAATATTATTACAAAAAATGACAAGTTTCGCGATTTAGGGCACTTTTATAATCTAAACACCGTAATTCACGCAATACCAGCCCTGGGGTTCTAAGATTTCAAAGATCAATTCTAGCCAGAATATGTATCGTTAATAAAGCCCCAGTGGGCTTGTATATTGAGTGTGTTTTATATGTTGTATTTGGTTTCAACCGCTATTATTCTTCAGGATTACTCTAATAAACCCCCAATGGGGTGGTAATGTGACATTGGGCTGGTATTGCGTGAATTACGGTAACCTATTTTTTGAGATTTGGGGGAGGGGGGCACGTGCCCTAGTGCCGCTAGATACAGCCTTGATTAGAAACCTATCTTCTCTGGAAATCCCAGAAACCCAAAAGCAGTGTATTTTTTCTCGCAAAACAGTGAACTTTCCAGTAAAAAATAGGTAAACAACATAATACAGACACTCAGCAGAAACTGAAAGCAATGAAAATGATCGTGTGTGAATTTTATGCAATGAACTCCTTGTAAATAATTAAAAACAGAGTGAATGCTTGCACACCTAAAAAACATGATATAAAGATTCAGACAAGCAGCTTAAAAATTGCCATAAAATGTATAGCAAACGGGTTTTACAATAATTTAATAATTCAATGCGGACACGCTTATTTTCTGGTGGGAACATTTTGTGAAGTATATCGCGGAAATACAACTCATTATGATAGTAATGTATGTATTTTCGCTCACATTATTTGCATCCAGCGTTTTATACAATTGTAAAGTTGTTGATTTGAGATTATACTATCCTAAATCTAATAGGTAGGGGTTTCTGAGGTCCACATGACGTATTTTATGCATATATATAAAGAAAAATCACAATTCTACTTTCAATAGTTCTGAGACGACGAGCCAAAGTGTAGTAACTGACAATTTACAAAATATAGCTGAATTTTCAGTTTTGTTTGTAAATTCAAAGTTAATTCACAATGACGAAAATCATTCGACGAAACTCAAATTACGACACCAGTTTTGAGTGTAGCGAGTCCGTCAGTCTCAAGAATCCTCACGATGGTTACCTTCGAGAATTTCGGAATGCTTTAAAACGTAAATCCATAAATTTTTAATTACAATTGCATTATTTTTACGAATACTAGAATTAATATTCTAAACTCAGCAATTCTAAAAAGTCTATTTTAAAAAAAATTGAAAAAGATGATAAAAACATTTTAATTGACTTTTTAATCATTGGTTTACAGAAATTCAAGCGTTGAACATTCGCAATGACGACGCTTATTTGTTGAGATTTTTACGAGCTGCTAATTTCAATGTTTCTGCGGCTTTAAAATTAGTGAAGAAAAATCAAGATTTGATGGCAGACAACGAAAAGCTTCTTGAAACACCATTTTCTCAATACAAACATTTGTATGAAAAGGATATGTGCGTTGTTTTAAAAGATCGGGACGAAGAAGGAAGAAAAGTGATTTTATTGAAAGCGAGAAACTGGAATCCCGACGAAATTAGTTTGGATATGATCGTTGTGGCCGTATATCACATCGTTGATGAAATTATGGAATCTGAGACAACTCAACTAAACGGAATTGTTGTTATAAATGATATTTCTGAAGTAGGATTCTTCAAAACAGCTAAGATGGTCAGTCAGTTCACCTTTAAGCAGGTCCTACGTCTTGTCAATTTTTACCAAGGAGGTTATCCTATTAAAATTAAAGCCATTCATATCGTGAATACCCCGAAGATCATTGCCACTACCTATGCTGGATTTAAATACCTTTTGAAAATTAAAATGAGGGAGAGGGTTCATCTACACTCTTCTGGTCCTAAAGTTCTTCATCAATATTTCAAAAAAGACATTCTCCCAAAAAGCCTTGCAGGTTCCTGCCCCGAAAATGCAGTCGAAGATATTTCAATTTTACAAAATGTTTTGCGGAAAGGAAATGATTTATAAAAAATTATGTATTATGTAAACGTTTTACACAGACCTAAAGAAATCTCGATTTCAGAATTTTTAGTCAACAAAAATATTTCTGTAAGTCTTAAAGATTCCTACTATTTGTTATCGGAGTACTTTGAAACTGAACTTACTTCGTGCATTGACATGACTAATAAGTTACCTATATTTTATTAATTGTTATAATTGTTTGAATATGCTGGACGGAGCGCAATAAAATAAAAGCAAATATTATTTTGTGATACCGATCATTATAATAATTTATACAGTGTGGCCATGCAGTTAATTAGTAGAACTCTCCCATTTTTTCATAAATGGGCAGAGTGGTATATGATATGAGTAAATAAAATAAAAGTTTAAGTTATTATCTTTCCATATATAGAAGTATTATGTTTCTAGATCAGAACTTTCGGAGATATGGTCATTTTAAAAACTCCTAGTTTCGAAATGACGATTTTACATGAATAAATTTTTTGCAATATTTTTAATTCTTTTCATCATTTTCACTTTCACGTTGAATTATGCTTCCCAAAAATTTGTTTTCTCAGTCGAACGTTTTTATTGTTGAAACATACCTAAATGGACAACATTAATCAAACCATCTTAAGGGGGGTTTAAGCAAAGGCGATGGCTGTTCTTAACAACACTTGGTTATTAGTAGCGTCAGCTACTATTAGAAATGATCTGTCCTCCTGTCTGGACGTCTGTATGTCTGTGTGTCTGTGCACTTTTAACAAAATGGACTATACACGTATCTACTACACTATATACCACTATGGGTCAGTGGGGGGGGGGGTAAATGAGGGGGTCATGGGGGGGATTAGAAAAATTGATATATACTTTATAGAAATGGTTTGTCTGTCTGTTTGTCTGATAGTACACCCCAATAACTAACGCTACTCAGTTACACCTGTTTAACCAGTTTATTTGCTCTAACCCTTTAAAATTTGGTGAAAAAGTCCCCTGTAAATGGTAAACTTCAGAGGATCCGGTCCGTGGTTAAGTTATAAGGGTCAGTCTGTTTTTCTAAAATAGTTAACGTTTCTGGCTACAACGATTAGAAACTCTACACACCATTTTTCTCAGTCCTTCACCTCAAAACTACCCTAACTACGAAAGTGTTGAGAAATATTGGCAAACTTTAGGAAAACCCTTAATTTACATGGACAAGGAAGAAGAAAAGTGGGGCATGTAGTCATTATACTCATCTTAGTCAAATGTTAACTAATGTTAGAAAAAAGAAGTGCATTGCTAACCTAACCAATGATTCTGTGAAGTTTACCAATTGAAATGATTTTTCACCCCTAAATTCACATGTAATTATGCAACTAAGTTTTGCTAACCGCAGTCATTTTGAAATTTAATCCCCCTTAAATGTTTAACAAAACAAACAGACAAGGTGCAAAAATTCCGGATATTAAGAATTAGTAATAAAATACCAAAATAACCAAATCATGGTTTCTCAAAACGATTTATAGCAAGTTTTCAATGATCTGAAAAATAATTTACTTGAATAAAGATTTCGTCGCTCCATAATATTCTAAATTCTAATGTCTATTGCCTTCTTTCTTAGCCAATGTTGTGCAACACTTTTGTATAAAAATTTGTTTATGACTGTGTTACTCCAATCAATGAATCTATAGAAACAAAGTTTCCCGTAAGAGGTTGATCGTATTGAATTACACCGATTTCAAAATTTAAGCTAAAAATTGTCCTCCATGTCCTCCAAAACGAAAGTTCCGACTGCCCTATTCTGTGTAGTCAGGAATTTAATTTGTAAATATAAATGCAATATTGCAATATGTGATTGCAATAATAAATAAAATATATACCTACGTATGTCAATTGATGTTTTCAAAATATTGTTTGCATATCTACAACGCCCCCTGCCTCCTAACTATTATTAGTAGGTATATTGACACTACAATTTATTATTGCGTGAAAATAATTATGATTGTTTTACACTAACATTAAGTCCTGTGAAATTGGGATGGTTGTCTCAGAGAGTGAGACGAAGACTATTTTAGTTAGACAGATTTAATAGCAATTTATAGAGTGGACATTCCAAATTCAATGACGTAATGTGCTTCAGCAGGAAGAAAAAGTAAAATAAAAAAGTCTGTGTGAGAAATGTGGGAACCTAAAACAATAGCCATTCATCAAATACCTTATTATAATGTCAATGCAATAGTTTCAACTTCAACAGACAATCCAACACTTCGTGAGTTGTAATAAATAAATGAGAACAATTCATTAGGAAAAATATCCTCCTCCTCGAGATACATATACGTCAATTGCTGGAGTTTTCCTTGTTAAATTAACTCTCAATTTTTAATAATAAGGTTTGAATGTTAAGAATAAAAGCACACCAAATGTTATTATTTAAGCACAAACAAGAATGACCTGGCAAATTATCACATAAGAGGAATTTTATAATGTTATAAGCAAAAGGTTATTGTATTTCCAACAATTGTAATGAATGTATAAAGTATGAAAAAGTAATTTTTAATTTTGGATATAATAGAAATATTACGAGGACACGAAATAAACTTGAGGAAATATTTTATCTGGGTAACTAATATCTGGAAAAGAAAAATAGGGAAAAATTACACATAATAAAATGGCTTTTATAATTAGCTGGTCACAATGGACAATGCAATACATGTCGATGTAGGTAATCCAAAATGACATGAATTCAACGGTCAAAGTATAAAACTTGTTCATGACAAATAATCATAGGTGCATTTCCGTTTCAACGTTCAGAAAAGACACCGCTCTGTAAATGATCCCCAATTTTAGCATTTTTCGACAATATTTTCGCCACACATTTCATTTTTTGAGTCTAAAAATTATTTACGCTAATAATTTTTATTCTAAATGGAAGAAAAATCTGCCAAACTCGAATTGCTGTACGACGGAATTTACTATGACGTCACAAATTGGATCAAAAAGCACCCAGGTGGAAACATCATAAAACTTTACACACAAACAGGAGAAGACGCAACCATTGCCGTGCAACAATTCCATCAAAGATCCACAAATAGAGTCATTAGTATCATGAAATCCTTGCCACACAGGGAAATCAACGAAAATGATTGTAAATGACTATGTGTAATATTCCACTTGATTTTTATTTTTCCCAATATTTTTTGTTTAATTTTTCCATGAACATTTCTTTATTTTTTATTTTAATTAGATTCAAAAATGGATAATGCCAAACTAGAAAGGAACAATGCTCTCACAAAAGACTTTATGGAATTGTATCAAACGTTTCAAAAGGAAGGACTTTTCGAGCCTTCACCCTGGCATGTGTTTCTCCGAAATGCCGAGCTCATCTTCCTATTCACAGTTGGCTTTTATTGTTATCACTTACAATCAGCGACGTTATTCATAAGATCCATAGGCTTTATTAGTGCAGTTATGGGTGTCGGACGAACCGGATTTGTTGTTCACGAAGGTGGACACCACTCCCTCACAGGAAATCCCGACATTGACAGATTTTTTTGCGCAGTTTATTACGGTACGTTATTTTTATTTCAAAAATAAAATAATAGAATTAATGTTTTTTTCCCTTTTGACGTGTAGGTGTAGTTCAGGGTTTCTCTAGTTCATATTGGATAAACCAACATTCACGACATCATGCAATGCCACAACATATTAAACACGACGTGGATTTGCGAACTCTACCTTTAATTGCATTCAACAAAAAATCAGTCGAAAATCCAAAAGATGGTAAAGGGTTTTTCGTTCAAAATCAGGTAAAGTTTGTATTTGAAAGATCAAATTTTTTTAGAATTGTTCAATTAAATTTTGTGAAACAGTGGATTAAAAATGTGTGCAGCATTTTTATTAATTATTATTTTTATTAATTAATTAATTAATTACTATTTTTATCAATTAATTAATTAATTACTATTTTTATTAATAAATTACTATTTTTATTAATTAAAATTTGGTTTTTATTGAAAAAATGATTTCAGAAATGGTTGTTTATTCTCTGTGATTCAGTACTGGTGACTTTGTTATGGAAATTTTATCTTCATCCAAGATATTGCATACGAAAAGGGAAATATCAGGAACTCGCACTCATGAGCCTTCACTATATCTTAATGTGGAATTTTGGCTTTGGAAATTACATGTTAATAATGTGGTGTAGTTCTCTATATCTTTTCGGAAATTTTACGCTGAATCATTCGCATTTGGAAGTCACAGAAGAACCCACACATTGGGTGGAGTACTCTTTGACTCACACGGCCAACATTCGTTCTTCCACCTTTGGGTGGGTCGACTACTGGATGGGAAATCTCAATTACCAAATCGAACACCATTTATTTCCAACAATGCCCCAGTACAAAAACAAATTGTGTCGAGACAGAGTCAAGGCTTTGGCCATAAAACACAACCTTCCTTATCATTTATACTCTTACGGAGAAGCTGTTATGAAAAGCTTCGACAATCTCAGCACAGTATCCAAAGAACTTGCGATGAATTGAAATACTATTCTTCACGTTTCATCGTTTCAATGAACCAATTAGACGCGAACGAAAAAGACTTTAATAGCTTAACATTTGAACAATTTGGTGAAAAAATAAATGCATGACTTTTTAAGTAAAACATAATCTTCTGGTGATAATAATTAATATCACATAATTTACAATTATTTATTTATTCTGTTGTATATGAGTACTAGAAAAACTACCCGTTACACTGGCATTCTTAAATTATCAGTGCTATTAACAAGCCAAGTCACTCTAGAACAATACTTAATCCTAGCAGCTCCCCAAAGTTGTAGAATTTGTTTAAGGAAAATTGATTTTTCTTTGCAGAGTGTTAATTTTAGTTAAAAATATTCTTAGAGAATTTTTCTAGGGCTCAACAAAGCAGGAACGTATGTTTTAAAGAAATAATAATGCCTATTTCTATTGAAAAAACTAGAATTAGTGAAGTATTAGTTTATAGTGTGTCACCTCATAATGGAAATCAGATACTTGTAATTTGTATGATGGCTAGACACTGTACTGTAGACACTTGAATAAAGTCGAAATTGTTTACAATATTTTTTCTTAATGCAAATTAGTAAATACCAGACAGTTCTTTGATTGCTGCAACACCGACCTGGATTATGTTTAATTTTGGTGTTTAGGAACATAACAATATTGTAATGACTGGGACAGGCCACTGTCCCACTGTTTCATTCGAAAATGTGTTTATAGTAAAAAGCTTTGTATTTACATTAATCAAAAATATGCACATTATAAAACTCATGACACAATAATACATTTACTTGAAGCGTTCAAAAATATTAATGAAATGTAAATGTCTTATATCTTATTATTGTTTGGATATACTAATGTACTGATTGTGTGAGTAAATGTCTTATATCTTATTATTGTTTGGATATACTAATGTACTGATTGTGTGAGTAAATGTCTTATATCTTATTATTGTTTGGATATACTAATGTACTGATTGTGTGAGGTTGATATGCATTTTTTACAAATGACGCACGAGTCATAGTCTTTTAATATCATCATATTGCAAATGGAAAGATATTGGTTACAATAGTTGTACAGTTACCAATATTGTAAAATACCTTCTTATGTCTAAAAGCCTCAGTCCACTTTTTAATCAAACCACCTTCAGGCAGAAAGGTTCCTTTCTTTGACAATTCATTTATTTAGTTCGTTTCCAACTATGGGTCGTTAGCTACGAATGCTTTAATCACGAAGCGACCGATTGCTCCTCCTAAATCGAAATACCGGAAAACGTCTTTAATATTCAAACTGTGAGTCGTTGATATTATTTCCATTAAATTCTCAATTTAAAACTGATTTTGCAATTAATTCTGAAATTTTTTTTGCTAGTAGGTACATATTCTGAAATATGTGTCAATCTTATTACAAGCAAATATATATGCACTCGAATATTTTTATTATTACCGATTTAAAAATTGATATTATGATTGTGTGCCTTTAACTACCTTTACTACTATACTACCACTGCACTGTTTAGTGTACTCTATCTCCACCATTTATACCCGTTTTACAAAGGTTTATTTATGGAGATAATATAGAAATGCTGATATAATGTATGCTCAAATTGGTTTTTTGTTTCTTCGAACCTTTTACTTTAGTGTGTTAAATAACTCCATAAATAATAAAAAATAATGTTATTTATTTTCTATTGTTAAGTCTTTTGAACTCCGACTTTTGAAGAGATAACTCAAGAATGACCTCTCAAAAGTTATTTTTGCGCTTGAAAAAGGCCAAGTTTAAAAATGAGTCAATCGATTGCATCCTTAATGGTCGCAGAAAGTTACAACTTTCATATTTTATTATTTCAGGAACGGAAGAAATAATGGGAAGTGTTTCAGATGCGGATCTTGCAAGTCTTCTCGAGTGTCCCGTGTGCTCCGAATATGTTTTACCACCCATCTTTCAGTGTCGTGAAGGACATTTCGTCTGCTCAGTTTGTCGACCACAACTCAAGTTTTGCCCAACATGTCGCGTGTCTTTGGGTAAGGTCAATGCCAATTGCCAACTCATTCTAACTTGCAAATTAATATTGTGCAATATGCGTTCTTCATTAATCACTACATTTTAATTCCAATATTTGGTTATAGAAAAAATTAGAAGTTTGGCCATGGAGAAGATTGTAAACATGATCTCGTTTCCGTGTAAATATTCTGCTAAGGGATGTACAACACTTTCATTACACAGCAAGAAAGCCGAACATGAGTTTGGATGTGAATACCAACCTTTTATATGTCCAATGACCTACAGGGTTTGTAAATGGCAGGGTGACTTTAAAGAAGTCGTGCCACACATAAAATCGCACAACAATTCCATCCTCACCTTAAAAGGTTATATATATAGCTAATCCTCATTTAAAAAATTAAATTGTGTATTGTCCTTTTTTTTATATCATAGCTTTCCATGTGTTTTTGGAAAATCGTAAAATGCCATACGGCCCTGTATCTTCTTATCAGCTCATTAAGCCGAGAAGTCGAGATGGGAAAGAGTTAATCCGTAAAAAGTCGAAAAAGGGGCTGAAGTGACCATTTTTCCGACCTTTTTAC
>JAQFYB010002559.1:0-23851 GCA_034694085.1 Pogonognathellus longicornis
TGACACGCTGGGTTAATTCTAAGCTAGCCTTCTGTACTAGGAGCGCAGCGACCAGCAAACTCTATTCCTATTCTGTGGCGGAAGTATATTCTCTCCTCTGAGCTTGTGGGCTGAACGGGTGGATAAAACTGTCAGCTGAGCTGAGCGTGTGTGAAGAGGGCGAGTGAAAAGGCTACAGGCTGAGCTGAGAGAGTCAGCGTGTTGACCGCTGGCATCCCAGCGGAAAGTGTGCGGGTGGGGGCCGGGAAATCGTCGCTTTGTAAATTGCGTGTGGGGAGGGTGCGGGCTGGTTCTGGTGCCGAGCTATGTTCCTAATATAAAACTTGCTGATTATTCCACATAGTGAGGTCTTTATAAGCCTTTCTGATATTAGTTTTTGACTATGAATAGACTAAAGTCAATTTATTTTAAGAAAACTTTTCATATACAACCAAAATTAGACAATGATTTTACCTGTTGGATATGATGGATGGGTAATATGAGATTTGATTGTGATCCACCTTTGATTCCGATTCTAGAATAAATCGTTCCTCCATCCCGTACGCTCGTATTGTTGTGCACCCAGTGATTGTTTCACCGAAGTGAGAGTAAATAGGTGATCGAGTTACAGACTCCAACCGTTTTAGTTGTCTTGATGTAGCAACATAGAATCGCTATATAGAAAAACGAGCTTTTATTTCACTTTGTTCAATAAAAGTTATTTCCACGTTCAAAGTTATTTAAAGTTATAACCCGCACGGTTGCTCAAATTATGGCAATTTACTTGAATCACACAATTTTTTCATACTTAGCTGGAGATAAAAATGTTTTTTTACATAAATAATCACAATTTAAATTGACTTTGAATTGAAATAAAATTGATTTAAAAATTTTCATCTGCAAGATTTTGAAAAACCTAAACGGTTTGCGTCAAATATTGGAGTGAAAAC
Organism: Pogonognathellus longicornis; assembly: GCA_034694085.1. Lineage (NCBI taxonomy): Eukaryota > Metazoa > Arthropoda > Collembola > Entomobryomorpha > Tomoceridae > Pogonognathellus > Pogonognathellus longicornis. Next base: position 930 of record JAQFYB010002559.1, read on the forward strand.
ATTATTGATCACATTAAAGAATTAATAAACATCGTGCGGGCCGGAGAGTTAAATAAGCATTTTAAGAAAACGAAAAAATCAATAACATAATAATATATTACCTGAATCATGTAATATAATATTCCTGTAGGCAATATTACCACTATAAAAATAGGCGTGCTGTAACTGATTACAGCCAAAGTTGCTATAACCTAAAGAGCAGATACATACAAATCTCATTTAAATGCGTAATAAATATATGGCTACATAGATAATTAATGTTAATCAACAGTACCCAACGATAGGTAATACAAATACTTGTATGTTGGTGTCATATCTAAACCTACAAATAATTCCCAAAGGGCAATGAAAAACTGTGGAACAAATAAAGCAATGAAACAACAAAAACCCTTCCCTTCAATACAAATACATGTATGTAAAAACCCGTAATTTCAAATCAACTAACGGAAACACAAAAATAATCAAACTTGGAAACGAGTTTGTACTACTATATAACGCTCATAGAGATTGCCTGCATGAATGGTTAACAAACGTCAGTTTTTCTGACTAAACACAAAATTTCATGATGTATTCATTTTTAAAGATCGCCCTTTTGGTAGAACAACATTTTCAGAATTAGAACAGGAAACCCAAAGTTGTTACGTGACAGACGTACAAAGATAGTTAATTTTACCATATCAAAACGGTACAACAAAATTAAAAATGCTTTGTTTACATTTTCTGGCACAATGACCCTACTACAATACACAAAACAGAGACATAAAATTGTGAGCACAGAATTTAAGTATACCCCATAAAAGCAATGTATCCACCCGCGTAGAATGTTCGGCTAGAAAATAAAGTAAGAATTTCAAATGTATTTTCACATTTAATTATTTGAAACACAGAAAGTATAAATGTACCAATTCAAATTTTCATAAATTTACCAATGTGTTGTCAACAGCATCAACATCTTTTGAAAAACGATTCAGTATACGTCCTAGTGGAGTCGTATCAAAAAAGGACATAGGACTACGTAGAACGTTCGTCAAAAGTGACAAATGTAAAAACGACGCGCCGTTTATGGACGACTTGAATAATATCAGTGAGCCCATCAAGGAACTCAATGCTATCATTAACAGGAATTATTAATTAGACATGTTGTTTAATTAAGGAGATATTGAATAATACGTTTAATACAACGCATTGATTATCATTGTTTTGTGCAAAAATATGAAAGCAACAAAAGCGCTTTAGAAGTTATGTGTGAAACAGAACCAAAAAGCCTCCCAACTTAAAGCTCCTTATATCCCTTATTTATAAGCCATACCTACTAAATACATTACACCGATTTCATTGCCCCTTGCATGAATTATTGTACATAGTTTCTTATCAAAATAGTTGTTATTTAGCTAAGATTTTATATTATGTCATTACTCATATTACATAGTGGAAAAGATTCTGACCGAAAAAAAGCAATTCAAAAAGCTTCTTAAATTCATGACTAAGCTTGAATCAACTACATCCACATCTTTTGCGAAACGGTTGACAATTCGTCCAATAGGAGTCGTATCAAAAAAGCTCATAGGTGCCATCAAGATTCTGCTCAGCATGTGTAAATGTAGTCTTGCCGCCGCCATTAATGTTCCCATAGCCATCACAAGAGACGCAGCCATTATAGTAATTGCTTTAGTGTACCGAAAATATAGCAGTGCACCATAATTAATTTCTACTGCAACTATCTAAACTGTATTGAGTTACACAGTACCCCAACCCTCCATACCATAACGATTCAAGTCAACATAAACAGTACTTGCTTGTTAGTAGTCAAAACCTTGTTAACTTACAACAATTAAATTCTCAAAGAAAGAAATTATTCTGAAATAACGATTTGTCAGAAAGCTTTAAATATTTATAAGTTGCAGAAATTGTGTATTTTCATTAGAAAGAAAGAGTGCAAAAGTTGCACTAGTATTTCTATTTGACAGTTTGTATCTAAACTGGAAGTATTAGTCGCCACTTAAAAGTTCGATCTGTTAGCTTTCATAACTGACTTTAGAGGTGATTAAAAATGGCTTTCGCAGCTGCAGCAACTATGCAAATGGATAACGTGCATTTTAATGAATTTCAAATGTCAAATTAATGTTACCTTGTCCAATGCCAAGCCCAGCGTACACTCCTAAATAAATATCCCTTTTGGTAGGATCTTGAGTTCCATTTATCGCAGGTTCATTTGACCATGCCGAGAGCCATATATTCGACCCGACAGAAAATCCTAATAATAATATTTTGCAAATGAAACATGATAAAATTCTATAACTCAGTAATTAAGTAAATTGAAACCAACCTTGAAACACCAAATGAAAAAACAAGGTCCACAGTGTCATCGTTACCCCAACAGCTTTTAAGTAATGTAAGTATACGGAGTATTTAACACTTCCTGTTTCGGTTTTTTCGGCGTCAATTAATTTATCATTTTCTTTGGTCCCATTAATTTTTGCTGTATTCACATCCGGAGTTTTACTCATTTTTCTTTGAGGAGTGCCGCCACTCTCCTAAAATACAAAGAAATATGGTTGTCGTAAATTAATTTAAAAACTTCCAAGTGGATCAATAGTTATACATAGAATTTAAATTACTACATCATTTAGTACATGGGTACTAAATTAATTAGTAATCATTTCATTGACTAATCAATACAGCGAGTGCAAAATGTCATATCGTAGCTACAATAAAAAATATTAAAAATAATATAATCTACAAAAACAAATCTATGCCGACTAAACTTTTGACGTGATGACTTACAAAAGGATAGATGCCTAAATCATTTACATACAAATGCTAATTATAAATTCAGCAAAATCTGAATTGTCTGTTAATTGCAATGTCTGAAATATGTAAACAATGATCAGAAACCTTTTAGTATCCTCAGAAGTCGTGTAACCACTCCAAATCTGACACTATGTGTATGTATACTCAAACTCACCTGAGAAACCGTAGACATCTGCCTTTGATAAACACGGTCACCTTGCCCCTCACTTTCAGAAACACGTGATCTCTGCCTAGCCAAAACTTCAGTTGATCCAATAACAACTTCCAGGTCTTTAATAATTTCTTCGTCAGCAATTTCTGTATCGTTTCCGATATGTTGTAATAAAAATTCGGCGAATGCTCCCTGAAAATCGCATGTATATTATTAAATGAAACATAATTTAATAATTAAACAATCGTGTTGAATTTGTATTGGACATTCATATAATTACAGAAGCATTTATAGTCAACATTGGTTAGTATAACACAATATTAACGTATAATATTTATATTTAATGGGAAACTAAAGTTGTGGTAGCTACTCCTACTCATGACTGGGACAAACCTTCTTTTCCAATAGTTCTTTGTATGTGCCATATTCACTGATTTCTCCGTCTTTCATGACAATGATCTGGTCCACTTGAGGTAAATAAGTAATTCCATGTGTAACCAACACACGGGTTTTTCTTTCCAAAATCCCTTTAGGCCCAAGAACCTTATCGAACATATGTTTTCCGACATGTGAATCAACAGCGCTAAGGGGGTCATCTAAGAGGTAAATATCGGCATTGAAATAAGTAGCTCGTGCTACAGCTACTCTTTGCTTTTGACCTCCACTTAAGTTGATTCCCTGTTTTAATATAATTATTAATTGATTATAACACATATTAAAACACCAATTATAAGCTGTAAAATGTGTGGAAGAGTTTGATAATATTTGCACCTTTTCTCCGATTTCAGTTTTATCACCAGCGGGTAAAATTTCGAGATCTGTTTTAAGAGCACATGAATCTATTACTCTGTCATATTTCGTTGGGTCATACGGACGACCAAATAATACATTTTCTTTAAGTGTTGCGTTTTGGATCCAGGCTTGCTGGGAAACGTATGCGATAGATCCCTGTTTCACAATAACATTTAGTTAAAAACTATAATCCAGAAATGTACAATTCACACAATTGCAATTTCGCGTTACTTATATCAATAAATATTAATTGTGAAACATCTAACCCCATGAAGGAAAGTTAATGCTTATTTAAATTATTACATGAAATACTGACAATAATATTAAGCTAAATATGGAAAGCCTGAATATAAGACATATGATTATATTTACCTTTGTATTTATTCGGCCAGTCTGTTTTTCCATCTCGCCTAATATGGCAGACAATAGACTGGATTTTCCAGCTCCCACAGGGCCAACAATCGCAACGAGAGCACCTTCTTTTATCTTTATGTTTATATTTTTCAGTGTAGTTGTTTCATCATCCCAAGAAAAGGTTCCGTTTTCAACAACGATGGGCTCAGAATCTGTTGGCAATTTCAAAAGTCCATATAATATGATGTTGATTATACTAAAGGCGTATAATTTGGTAAATACAACTATGAAGTCAATTACGTTCAAAATTGTCGTGAGTGACAGCACTGGGATCGATCTCTTCTGAATTCATGTACTTATTGATTCTTTTCAAACTGACGGATGCCTAAAGTTCATTTGTAAGTAATTTTAAAATAGATTCTAATCCTTAAACTTATATAAAAATAGCAATAAAAAGCAGACGATTCACTGACTACTAAAGCAACATTACGTAGTGCGGATTTTACAAGAATAAGAATAATATACTAAATACTAATGTTATACGAAATTGAATGTTTTCCAAACAAACCTGTATGACGCTGCTCATAATCATTGGCAACATGCCTATTTAATTTAGAAACAGCAAGTAGCATTAGAATCAATTTAATTGAACAAAGATGAAAGTCATCTACAAGATATAAAATATTACTTAGAGGGAAGCGGAGTATATTGAAATAAGCTAACGAGACAAATGCCAGCTCGGCAGTCAGGACGTTTGATTCCCCCGTATAGACAAAAGTGGCGAACGTGAAAACTGCAACCTGCACAAATGGATTTCCACAAAAGGTGCGTTGCATAAACATTACTTTACACATACATGTTTTACTCCTACATCGACAAACGGGAAATTAATACTAATTAAACGTCACCCTATTCAACACAATTGTACACCCAAACCCGTAACCCACCGTCACCTTTTGAATGCAATCAACAGATCCTAAAATTAGTTGGTTCATCTAAATATTACAAAAGCAAGGATAGAAGGAAAATCATTTTTATACTGACAATGAGTTAAAACTTAAAACCCCGGCATGCACACACAGAAACTACGGCATGCATAAGCAAAAATTTACAGCAACAGCATTAATTAAAACATTTCCTGTCACATACGCTGATAGTTAAAACGATCATTGCCGGTAACATACTCATAGGCATTCTTATGAGGTTAAATAGAGCTAGAGCAACAAAGGCCTTTTCTGCATCCAAAACATTTTTCTCATCCAAAAGAACGTATGTAGCAAATGTGACCACTGCCACCTTTTATATTAGATAATCACAATGTTAAGAATTCACAAATGAAATTAATATCAAAATCTCAAATCAAAATCCAAACAATCAACATTTTGGTTGTTGGTATGATCTTATCTAAAAAGGTGTAAAAACAGAAAGGTTAGCGAGAGTACAATAAAGGATTAATGGTGTTATAAATGTAATTGAAATGTACACTGCAATCAAATGTATGTACAAATTCTAACATGAAATAATTATAAGTATGTCAATTATTTTGAACCCCATTTATGATATATATATAATAGTGTTAATTGTAAAAAGAACAAATACCAAGAATGGGGCACATGTCCAAATAAACGATGTTCCAGCATTTAAGTAGGCAGCATCCTTCAGTACTTTTACTTCTTTCCCTCTAATCTTCATTACTTGATCTTGAAAAGAAGGCTCCCAGGCATACAACTTCAAAACCTTGAATAGGGTGAATGACACAAATGTAATTTCTTTAACAAACTTATAATATTATGTTTAACTGGTAAGCTATATACTTGCAGTAATAGTAAGAAAGCTTAGTATTGTATATTATACCTTTATTCCGGACAATATTTCATTCATTAGCTTAACACGTTCATCCTTGTTCTTCATTTGCTTTATTTGCAACTTTTTCACCTTGGAGGCAATAACTGCATTCAGTGGAATAAGTAGAATCATTACAACAAGTCCAGATATGACTGAGGGCCCTAATGTGTTCCACAGGAAATAAAGGGATAAAACAATTTGGAGTGGAGCACTCCATAGCATGTTTAAATACGTCGTCAAATCCATGAATCGCTGAGCGTCTACACTCATCAAATTAACGATTTCTCCGACAGTTGTTTCTACAATTGAAAGCAAATAATTTTTTTGAAAGATAATAAGGTAGACATTTATCAAAATACACCGCATTAAAAGGATATAAAAACAGCAAAACAACAATAACGTACCTTTGCGGGCGGTATTTGAAATTCGAAGAGCCTTCCTGTAAATGGCACTCACTAAAGTCGTCCTCATACGCATTCCAACAAGAAACATTCGGTGGAAGTATTGAGACAATACTAAAGTTTGAACACATGTGGTTACCAACAAGAGTATAGCATAAAAATATCCTTTCCAAGCGCTTTGCTTTTCATCTTTTACAAAGGAGATCAACAATCTAAATGGGGAACAAAATTATCAGCCTCATTTCACTACTTGAACTTACTAGGTTATCCAAAAATCTTGCATAATATATAATTCGACTACAAAATTAATAACTTCATGAACAGCACAGTCAAGTATAAGAATCATTAGCATAAAAATACTTCAATATTATTAATAAATCCATCATTAATATTTAGGCAATTAATATAATATTCAGAAAACTTTCTGAATAAGCCAACAAAAAACCATTATATAGGCCAACTTCAACAGGCTCTAATTCAATAATTCACAAGTATTTTGAAATGATATCTGACCGCTTACCGACAGTTACTCGATAAATTACACAAAATTGCTTGCAGAGATTACGAATTACGATTTTACATAATATATAATACATCTACACTTTGTACATTTTAAACTACATGTTCTTACTTTAAAATCTGGGGTGCAACAAATGTAAGCAAATCCTGAACCAGCTTCAAAAGGCTTCCGACAAGGAATGTCGGTCCGAATTCCTTGCAAAGTGTTGGCAAAATGCTTGCGTCTTGTTGTCCACCCTTTTTCGGTTTGCTTTTAATATCAACATTTTCACTCTTTTTTTGGAAGGAGGCTTTTGCATTTGGAACCCTTTAACAAAATTAAAAACTTAAAATCCGAAACTGATTGCTCATTGGAATCAGAACCTTAATTTAAATTTCCTGCGTTAACTACAAGAGTATGATATTCTTACCCAAAGTTATCCCAAAACCGGCTTACGTAAGCAAAAGCACACAGAAATGTTTGTCACAATACATTGTATTACTTTATTTAGTATATCTCGTCGCTGCAAAATATATGAACTTACAGTTTGGCTTTTTCCAATGACTGGTTCCAATATTTGTCGAATATTGGCACCAATGATTTGGATTTATCTTCATGGTTGAGATCCCAAAGATCAGAATATTCCAACGGCTTTCTGTAACCTTTCCACGCCAGAGTTTCAAACCAGAAAAACAACAGTTTTGACGGAAATGAAGCTTTGCTCTCAGGACAAGGTCTCTATAATGTGCCAACAAAATGTGTCAATTAGAAGTACTAGTTTGAAAAATTAGAATACAGTACATTTTATCTTATACCTCTAGAATTTGTGTATTCTCTTGATATAAAGGATCCGCATCAGCCCAACAATTGAGTAATAGCATTCCTATTACTAATGGATAGTAGATCATTAGAATGACGAACGGAAACATTTCCTTGGGACCTTCCTATTGATTAAATGATTATATAAAGCATTTCGAATTAGGTACTCTCGAAGTTCGAATATAATTATAATATAATGTTTATTAATTGCACAGAATCCCAACTAAACCAAACCTTACACATATTTCAACTTACGTTTTCCATTGATTTTCTGATAACTGTTCGAAAACCAAATGCTTCACACACAGTAAGTAGGAACCAAAATATAAATTGAACCCCGGATGCCCGTATCCCTTTAATTTTGTCGAATATTACAATGAAGAGCGACAGACCCTGGAATGTTGAAATTGAACCTCTTTACATTGCCAATTATTGTATAACTAAAAGGCATGAAAAAAATATTAATATAAAACACATACAAATGTCAGAATTTTGATTATAGGCATGTAGTGATCTGCCGGGAAGATAGCCAGATTTTCGTTTTCAAGCAAAAATGTGTACGCTAGATCACATAGTTGCAATACCATAAGCAAAACAGTAATGGCCCCTTTTGAAACATTCAGTGCCGTCCAAGGAATATTTCGAGCATGTGAATTCAGAGCACCATATACGCTGACAGACGCCATCAGCCACAGAAAACCGCAAGGAATCCATACCAAGACTGTTCGTTCAAAACACGTGGTAAAGTCGGGGTCATCTCCCGACCATGTTAGCTGCCAATCCTGCAAACCATGCATGTATACAAAACAATTATAAAATAATAGTTTACATGGATAAGGTCAGTAATGCTGCATGATATTAAAACTATTAAAACACTATTAGCTAACACATAAACCAACAGGGCATAGCTTTTCAAAAATTTTCAACAGGGGCTGGCCCTCGTTTTGCGGGGCATTGTGAGAATTTTAAACGTCTGATGCAATATTGAAATAGTTTTTAAGATGGGTAGATTATTCAAGCAGGACTATTGCATACTGTCATCACTTCTAAACTATCACCTACACCAATCCACGCCATAAGCTACATTTTCTAAATTATTCTATTTCAGAATTCCATTTAAATAATACAACAATTTGACACAGCAACCAAACCATTGTACCATTAGAGGTTGCTATTTTCACCTACTTTTAACCCTGAAGGTATAAGCTAAATCTATATAGCACATAATTAGTGTGCCAAACCAGCTCAAGGATAGACAAACAAAGGTTTGCTCTGTTCCTAAGATCATAACAACGTTATTGATAATAATATTATGATGAAGGAACTGCTGGTGTTATAGTTACAAATCATCTATTGCCATATAAAAGTCGAACGTACTTTTACATTGTACTGTGTATTAAAATAATAATGACACACTTACAAATTACTTGGAGTACATACAATCCTTGTTAGTCGAATTGTCTACAAAAAGAGTTTGAACAATATCTAATTATTATGCTACATACTCTATTAATGATTTGCAGTATTTTACATAGCTACCATAGCTATTTGGTTAGGCATATTGCACAGAATATATTTGACAAAAACAAACTATTAGTGTTTTGATATAACACTGTTCTCCTCTGTCAATGTTAAAAGTAGAGAATGTCTTCTATTTACAATTTTAAGCAATATGCAAGATGGAAAAATCACCTCCTCCAGAAACTTTTTATACAAATCCTTCTATAGTCAAACAAAAAATGGTAAACCCGAGATATTGCGTAATACATTTTATGAATGACAAAGCCATCCAACGTAGAGCAATTACTCTCATAAAGCAACATAATATCATCTATGTACCACTTCCCGTTATAGCTGTTTGGCCTTCAACGAGCAGACTATAATTTTTTCTAGCTATGAAGTCATATACCTACAGTTCCTTTATAGTCTAACATCAAAACTGACTAAACATAGTTTACATTTTGTAAGCAAACCAAATGATAGTTATAAACATGACCACTACTTGAATCGTTATGTAGCATTGATGGTTAAAAGACACAGATTGTCATAATATTTGTCAACCACATAGAAAATTAAGACTGGTTGAAAAATTTTCATACTTGTAGCTAACAACGAATCCTGTAAACCTGATGTAACAATATAAAAAAAATAATTGACCATTTGATTCCAAAATTCGTTTCAACCAATAACAATGAAAGGGAACATTATCAGTATCACTTTTCAATATTTAAGTGATTACAATTACAATGCCCATCACTATTGCTGTATGTGAAGCTTCTTTTCATTTTGATAATAGTATTTGTCGTAACTACGGAACTATCAACTATTGTGGCAACGATGAACCACTTCACATAAACTTTTAGCTTCACATTATTTTTCTTCAATGCTATGAAATAGCTGAAAAGCTCGTTTTCATTCTATTACAGCTTAATGTGTAATAGTTTATTTAAATTATAACGCATGCACAATATATTTATTTGGTCACCATTTTAGATTTTTTTCTACCTCGACATCTAAAGAGAAATAAAGAATATACAACAAACAAGGCCCACATACATCATTTTCAACTTATTGTTATTAACAGGTTTTGCATAATTTTTCAATTACGCAATAAAAACGTCCATGGCTTTAATGGCTTTTAAGTCGCAGCAAATTGTAATAATATTGTAAAAATATAATTCTATTTTTATAAATCTTACCCAAAATGGGGATCCACAGAAACTATCCAATGTTGAGAACGTACTCTCAGAAGTATCAGATGTATTTGCCATCACTGCTATTTTGTAAGTCACTTAAAGTTGCCCTGTAGACCGTGTTAGGCACAACGTGTGAACGAATATCGATTTAAGTAGTCCGGAGCCGAGGTTATTCAGTTATTGTTATCGGAGAATGAAGTTTATGAATTCCCGTAGACAAGTTACGCGTTAACGACCACGGCGAACAGTGGCCGAGTTGGAGTCAGAGAGATTGAATCGCTTCCATCAAACATAACTCAAAATGCTGAAAAAAGAGCAAATATTTGACTTATCTCAACAAAAAACCTTATCTAAAAGAGGGCTATTACTGTTTTGTATTACTGTGTAACGAATCATGTACTTTAAGGATTTTTGATTTACGCACATGAAATTATTATATAGGTAGTACCAGGGTAGTACTTTGAACTTGGAGATAGAAAATAGTGCGTGAGCCACAATTAATTTCGCCGGTTAGTTTACATTTAAAATCATCTTACCTCGTACATCATATGTCATAATCACCCAACGATACTAATCGATTGGAAATGTTAAAATAACAATGAATGACAAAAACTAAAAACCAAGTAAGCCAAACCCCATCATCTCACTTATTTATTGTCATAAAATATTTAAATATTTGCAGATTTCTATTCCCATAAATTAACTAGAAATCTCATCTCATCAAGTACACAAGTATTATATTATTTACTTGATTAACAAATGAAGTAAAAATACATAGTGTCACAATCGCTTGAAAAATGAATAAGTCATGAAACTTGGGGTATTTTTCATGCATTGTGTTTATAGTAAATAAACATTTCCTACTTAGACAAACCATTTTCAACAATGGGTTCTTACTTGTTGCACCGCTCATAAGTTCAAAGTTGTAGGCTACACAAAAACATTGTGTATTGTATACCCAAATATTTACCGAAACATAAAACTTATTAATATTGAATATAATAATTATTATTATCTACTGTCTACATTGGTTAGTACAAAAATAACTCATCATGTGATTGTGATGAGTTATGACTAATCCACGCCTGACTGTAAATATAGTACACACATAACACAAAATTGAAAAAAATATTTAATATTATTGGTTAACAGACAAAAAAAGCATTGGATGGGTAAAATATTAAATTAATTCATTTTGTAACTTCGAACTAAAATTTAAAAACACCACAATAAATGCAAATTTTGTACGTTTACTTTTGATGTTTGAACAATTTTGGATTTGACTTACAACTTTTGCACGAAATTCCACGGACGTCCAGCTCTTCGTGGTGTCCAGCCAGCTCTTCGTTGTTTTCATAACTGACTATGACTATTCCATGAAACGACAGAAAGACGATGCACTAAAATCATTCCGTTCACACAGTGCAGTGTATAAATCAAATGTTATTGGGAATTGGTTTTTTAGGAATTACCTTGATGCCGTGAGAGTTGAGTTTGAGTACGTGTGCGGTGCAAGAACAGCAGAGCCGACTCAGCCGACACGATTCACGCAATTAAGGCTGTACAAGACACCTGAACTCCAGATCATGTATGTAATGATTGGTACCAAATCTGCGTGGTATATGCCTGTCTGACGTCAAATGTCAACCGGCTTTCCATTTTTAAATTCAAATAGGTACGTTTAAAAAGCGATTAAAAACTGAAAGTGTGGGTGTCGGAAGGAGTAGATCTATTTAAGGTGTAATTTGCGAAAAGAGCACGATCTAACATGAAAATACAGAGCTTTTAGTTCCCAGATCTTAATTAGAACTTTCTTTAATAAAAACTGCACGTTATTCTAAATAAATATTGGGAGTTTTTCGTTTTTTTTTGCGCTACGAGCAAATATGTTCATTTTTGTCCAAATGTGCTCAAATATTTCGTGCTTCAGGCGAAAATGAGCACATAATTATATAATATAACTCATGCTATGAGTTCCTCCACCCCTCACGAAAGCAAATCTTGGCTGCACCTATGTAGTCATATATTACATAATATAATATAAAATATACGTCTTCCACAGAATAAGGAAGGGGTAGTGTTAAAATTTCCAGCAATCGAGGTACAGCTTTTGGAGTTGTTGGATGAAGCGTCTAGACTCTAGACCACCCTTAACGCACCTCTCCGCGTCTACACACACTACACAGGAGTACAGGAGATAGCAAAATGATGATGCTGCATGGACTTCATTCAAGGTTGCTTTTATGTATATTGTTTGGTATCAACTTATTCATGAACATGAACGTGTGTATTTGTATTATTATTATAATACAGATATCTCAATCATACATAATAATATAAGAAACTTACAATGAGCTAAGGATTACTTCAAAACATATCAGGTATCCTTAAACCTCGAGACCGAAAGAAAATAATTACGAACCATATAATATACAGAATATTACTAGCTACTTTAATTGACAAATGCTCATTCATATCTATCCCCTTCTATTATATCTATGTTATCATATCCAGGTCTTACACTGAAACAGGAGCTAGCTGATATTTTGTTGATAAAGTGTAATAATATTATGATGATTTACATATGCGCTTTTTAACATTACGTCTTAAATGATGATTCGCTAACTTTTCAAAAGGTATCAACTTCCAGCACAAATAAAACTTACAATAACCATTAAGTCAGCTTTTAGATATGTTTTTACGGCTTAATTGGATTGTATCAATCATATTTGTAATTTGTGATTTGCGATAATTATTTAGGTCGTACCATACTATATAGCAATGAGCTATTTAATATCATTGTAGATAACTTATGAGCTTTAACAACTTTACTGTCGTCGAGCAGGATGCTGGATGCAGGCAGGATCAGGAGAACAGACTGAACCAAGAAGAAAGAAACCCATGAGTTGAAGATGCCAAAGACGTCTAATACATATCAAGAATTACACGAATTTGATTGTGAATGCAGATAATTCGTACATTTTGTGACAACACTTTTTTTATTTGATCAATTAATAATTTCATTGCTCACAGCTATTGCCATTAACATTTTTTGCAAAAAGTAATGTTAGTTAAAAAAGAATTCAGTAAAGTGAAGTGAGATTCACATGTATTAAATTTAAAGAGACTTCAAAGACATCTATCACTAGTTTTGTAACAATGAAAGAGTTATGCTACAAGCTAAAACGTACGTATTGCTTTATAGATTTAAAACACAACCAAACTAAATTAATCTCTGCTAATGGCTAAGTCTGGCCATCCAGTCTCATATTGTCCATGGATGACTGGGTGAAAGGAACTCTTTCACTGAGAGCAGAAACTGATCAACAATAATGTGTAAATATTTTGATCTCACCAAACAAGGAAGGCATGTGATGTGATTAATTGTGTAACACATATTACGAGGGTTGTACAAGTCCGCACAAGTCTCAAGCTGGTTCATCAAAAATGAAACGGACATACATATTGTAAAGCAAACCAAAATTGTAATTGTAAAGCAGGGTTGTTGAGTAATTTTAAGCCATTTACATCCAAAAGTGGTAGGTACTATATAAAGTTAATTGAATTCAGAAAACGTAGGCAAAAAGCTGTTTTATAATCCAGTACATTAAAGAGTACTGGGTGGTAAAACTATAAGATAAAAATAGCATCATTTCAACTTTCTGAAAGGAATTACTTCTAATTTTCCTAATTTTGTAAACAGAGTGCAAAATATTCTAAGGATTATTTTACCCCAACATTACACTATTCAATTTTGGATAGATAAAGGAACACTATGGGCCCGCCAGTTATTGTACAACCCTCGTATAACAATTATCATGAGATTCAAACAAACATTGAAAATGGTAAGACTATCAAGTTATTATATAATGAGCCTTGTCGCTCATTTCTTAACTGAAATCCGAACATTGTAGAGTAACGCTGATCTTTAAAAATTCAACAGAACTTTTGAGCTGTAAAAATTGTCCGTTGAGCTATTTAAAAACCATACATATTTATAATTATTTGCAGTAGGTTAAAAACCAACTGACAGTTACACTATTATTCTAAATACAACTGTTTTTAACCCTTATTTTAACGTCTATACGAAATACAGTACAATATTTTGTATTTTAATTTGTAATATTAAAATCGGTTACATGACTTATACAATATTGACACTACTCACACTACTAGTACGTAATTCTATACACAAAACAACTAATTGTTCAATAATTCAACAGTCCCATTTATGAATATAGAACAAATAACAAAAAATTATGGCCACAGACTTAATTAGCAGAGCACGATTTGCTATTCAAAAGTTATACAGATTTACAGGTATAATAAAATGTACTTTTCAGATTACATTAGTCAAAGCACTATATAGCTAATCACATATTAACTATAGAGGCAAACTGCAAGCATTTGTACTTATTTTAAATGTGATGTTTATTAGCCGCACTGATAAAAGGAGAATATAACTCTTTTCAGATCTTTCGAGTAAACTTGTATAAACTAAAAATTCACATAACTACAAATCAGAAATATCATTACAAAAACAATGTCACACTACTAGAAATCTTAAAGGTTACTATTATTATTGGCATTAGTTTTGGATGCTTCAGAGCAGCTGCATTCACTCATGTCACTCCGTCTCAAATTTGGGAGTGTAATTTCTCCGTCATGGTCTCGATTTGTAGCAATAGCAATATTTGAAAACGAAGCTTCTCTTCTAATTGTGTGTGTGTCTGGAAAACTATCTTCTTCTGTGATACCTTCAGGCTCCAAATTCATGTTAGCGACAACTTGTACTTCCTCTGTATTGTTACCATTGATATCACCATTATTGTTGTCATTTAACAACAAAGGTTCTAAACTTGCCAAATTCTCTGGATTGTTCTCTACGATATAAACGTCTCTAAGAGTATGAGATGGCTCATTTCCGTAACTGTGAGAATGACGACCTGGAGAATTCTGACAGTTTGAGGAAGACGTGGCCGAAGCAGAAGCAAGATTTTCCACCGATGTATACGGTGGAGGTGGTCCTTCTCTAGGTGGAAGTCGAATTATTTCGCTATAAGGTGGTGGATTTACAGGTCGTCCAACAAACTGCACACCATTATTTATGTTATATGTCACAAGTAGACCTGAAGCTGCTGATGTATACGGCATCCCTAAAATATAACATACCAATTAAAACATTAACTAAATGTGACAACCACATGTTAATCTATTAATGATTAATAAAGTATTCAAACCAGAATGTAGAAAAATATTTCCCCATGAATCGTGACGCTGTGAAGATTGGCCCATACGGTGAGGATAGCGAGTCATTGCTGTGCGCTTTAAGTGTACCCTGCATATTGCGATCACCATTATAGTGATAATAAACATGAACGCCATAGCGCAACCTAAAAATTCAAGACAAAATAAGAAATCGTGAAGTTACGATGCGAGTATTACAATTTCAGTAATATGCCAATTATTACCTATGACGGTGTATATTGTGGTCTGTAAAAATCCCATGTCACTGTAAGGCTGAGGGGAGTACTGCGTTACATCCAGGCTGACAGTTACTAAGATTATTCAACAATTGTTATTGTATATTTGCTTACATTAATAATATTAACTCTGCCGCTATTACGATTTTACTTTCCGATAAGATCTATAGCACAACCCTGAAGTACCAATTGTATTAAATGCTAAATAAACATGTTTATTCATTAAGGATAATTTTAAATATTGTTTTCAAAATTGCCAGTCTCCACCTGAGTTTCTGGCCACTCGTGTGGACTCTGTGTAACATTGTCTTTTTAATTTTCTACGTTTGTGACAATTGTAAAGTGTCAACATCGCTTTACATCAGCAATGGAGAACAACAGTTGACTATCGGTTCTCTATTCTCGATTGGTAAGTAGCAATACGGTTTTTTTCGGTATGCCTACAACTATACTGACAACTCTAATAGCTAACAAGAAAAAGCTAGATGCACATAATATGGCTTGTTGGTCAGAAAATTGGTCAGCTTGTAAACACTGTATTTACAATGAAATCTATTCATGCTGTGTGATATAAACTGGCGTACCCAGGTTACACATGGGGGGGGGGCTAGAGAATCTTGGTCAAATATGTCAAATACCTTGTAGACCAAAAATTATAAAATGTATCAAAATCAGGTGCAGCGGAAAAAATTGATCTCATTGGAGACAAGATTTGTCATCTATAGATATAAAATGCATTTCATTAGCTCGTAGTACCAAAAAGTTGGCAAATGGTTAAAATAAACGTAAAATAAACACAATTTGCGCGAATTGCGAAAAGCACTTTCTGCACTTTTAAGGCAAAATAACCTGTTTTTTGCGAGAACCTTGATTTTATCTAGTGTATGGTAGACAAATCTGGAGGGAGCTTCAGCCCCCTAAGCCCCATTTAATGCGTCACTGGAGGTATATTATATCTAATTACCAGACAACATGCCCAGACGAAACGAAGTACACATAACCGATTAACAAAATTGTAAATTACTTGGAGGTGGGGACAATTGTCGACAGCAAGCGGGAATTATTCTCACTGAGCAATTCGGGTCAATATTTCGATCGCAGCATAAATGATGAGCAATGCAACGATTGTCATCGCACCGTAATTTGCCGTCACAAGGTGAATTTGTTCCTATTTGCACAAATCAAACATGTAGATTAGTTATTTAATGTAGGCATTGGCATAATATATATGTAATAATCATAAAAAGAATTAATTTTTGATAGGATCGTACCACATTGAACAACACTTTCATCGGAACGATCCTTACAGTCATTCTTTCCGTCGCACAAGAACCTCTTTATAATGCATTCCCCAGAAGCACATAGAAAAGATGGATCATTGCAAGTCGATTTCACTAATAAATAGCAACATACATAAACAAAGTGTATTTAAGTATTAATTAAAGAAATCCAATAAAGAAATACACAATAACAAATAATGATGAATAATATAACTTACATGGTTTGACTTTTAACCTAACAGATTCAGTGAATGCAAGAGAAAAATTCGCATCGGTCAAGGACTTGGCTTGGCAAACATATTCACCCGTATCAGCGTCTTTTAAATTGTTCATTGTTAGGTGCAACGCATTTGGCGATTCAACAAAGCTGACACGATTTTTGCTGCAAAAATATCGTAAAATAATACGCGTTTACAAAGTTGTTATAATTACCCTCAGTAATATTTAAAATATTGTTCAAATGATCAACTGCACTTTTAAACTCACCTATTTTGTTGCATGATTGGCAACAACCAAGAAAGCTTAAATAAATCATTTAAAGGGCTTGAAATGGTATCGTTCCCTGTGTTGTCATAATGTTCAATTAAGCATGTGAGATTCAGCGTGTCATCAATTCTTCTGACTAAAGTATTGGCCGCATTATCTGTATGCGGCAAAATAACAAGTCGCCAATCACTATTTGTGATTTCTTGAGATCCATGATTATGGTGTTCGTCGGCCGCATTGTCACCTACAGCAGCATTAACTGTGCTGCCTAAAATAATTTCGAATATTAATTTAATCAACTAAATGTTGAATTCCTGAGTTTAATAACATAACAACTCAAATTATATTTCAATTCATTATAAACTTACATGTGGTCAATAGAGAGACTAGAAGAATCAGAAAATTGGACCGGAAGATTGTGTTATGAAGCATTCTAAATTATTATGGACATTGAATAACATAATTCAGCCAACAAACCCTGTGGGAAATAAAATGAGACAAATTAGATAGGTAACAACAAATTGTAAAAAACCAATACCTTTCTGTACTTAATATATATATATAATCGGGAACATTAATCTATGTACACGTAAATTACTTCTGATTAATTTGATTTGATGTTTCATTCTTGGAGCACTATTGTACGACACCAAAATTACAAAAACTATAATGTCATTTTGCGGTTTGGTAATTGGTACTCACATATATTCAGAAGTTTTCTTGTTTTGTTAAAAACGAATGGTATTGAAAATGACAATTCAAACTCTAATTAAGCGTGCACATCAATAAACTAAACAAAGTATATCCTGGAAAGTAGAGTGGTAAGGTGCACTAAATATGTTGTTCAAAAGAATTCAGTAAACGTTGGTATAGTATTGTGTTTTTCATAAAAAGCTCGCCATTTTCCAACACCCTTCTTATCTTTCACGCAACAAATCTTGAGAACCACAGTTTACCCGTTCCAGACAGAACAGCGTATAAACAAAAGCTACAACATATTCTAGTATAAAATTATCCACAAACAAAAAGTTAAATTGCACACTATGTACAGGGTCTCTGCAACATCAGAGATGCGTATGAGTATCTTGCAAATGAGTTGAATTAAAATTAAATTCTGTTGCATTAAAAAACTAGATGCGACCCTCCAAAAAAGAACTCACAAGCGGTAATATTTTGTGTAATAATATTATTTCAGCCTAGCAGTGTTGTTTAAACTCACGTATCACTTTATAAACTTCATTCATGATTTTTCTATATTAAAATAGTACGATGGCTAAACTTTAATCGCCGTCTGCATAAATACTCAATTCGCAAATAATAAAACCCTGTTATACGAAACTGCAGTGAGAATGTGACATATAGAGTACTGACACACTGTACATTTGCTTACAGCACATCATAAATACTCATAACGAACATTAAGATGTGTGCCAATTTTTGATAAAGGATACATTCATTTACACATGTTAATGCTTTATACAATTTACTTGAGGATGACTTCTATATTTTAGATATCAATAACATAATATTGTATCTTTCGCTGTTTTATTACTGTTTATTTAACTGAAACGGATAAACAGATTTCTATAGCAGTATAGATATTTCGACTCAAATAGTATAAATATCCTTTAATTATATACTTGCTATACTATTATATAATTCAATTGAAATGCATTAAGTTTACCATTTACAGAAACTACGACTTAGAATCTCAATTGGTATGCAATATGGCTGCGCCTGAATAGACCATTAAATAATATAATATTATATCTGTACTGAATAGACAGAAAAAATGCATTTTTAAGTTTATGACCATAATATACTATCGTAGCAATTATTCATCATCACCATAATAGTATTTTTCCTCTACATTGCTGTTAGACATTTATTACAGCTCCTATCGCGAATATTATTACCCTATAAAATGTTCGTCCAAAATAGAGCACAAATATTTGTATGGTCTGTGCAGTAGTTAAACAAGTTCAACATTGCATTGTCGGTAGGTTACATGTAAATGTTTACGATGCAAAATCAAATCATTCAAACAATCATATTGATTTAAAAACTCAAACTATCGCCTTCTTCCGCTCCGCATGTCCATTCGTCTAAATAAATGACCTCCACCAGATTATAACAAAGTGGATATTTTCGTTACTCTTCATTCTCAAACCTTACTTTAGGTATCTAAAGATAATAGTAGATATGCAGTATTATTAGTTAATCAGTTAAATTGATGCTCAATTTTTTTATCCGGTTCTATATCATCATACAAATGTAGAAATGATTAAAACAACAATGTCAATTCATTAAAACTCTCTAAATTTCATTCTAAATACTCGCTGGGGCGAAATTACCACATTGGTAGAAGAAACAAGGTGGATCAAAAACTGCAGTTGGTTTTTAATAACTGGACCTTTAAAACTTCTTATTGATGTTTACTTGCTTTATGCGTAAAAAATTCTACTAAGTGTACATTTTACTGACATATAGTAATGCTACTCAGAATTAGCGTCTTTAACTACTGAAACATCTGATGTCTGATTCTACTTTTCGGAAAGGTAGAAATAGATATTTCAGTCGGGAGCTACTATAGCGACTAGATATTGTAGACATCCCAACTCTTTTACATGACAAAAGCTTCTAAACACTATAGCAGCTACAGCACCGAATCACCGAATACCCTACTATTATCTACTTTATCTTCTATAACTTCTTTTGCTAATGATAATTACAAATATCATTTCTCATTTGTACATTTTAATAACCATTGAAGCCATTTCAGATGTGTTCATTTGTGTTTACACTCAATATTTGCATTTCTTTATTGTCTACTCTTATAGTTGCTACAAGAGTTATGGACAAGATTTATAATTATGAGTAGAGTTAGTGTCTTTTTTATGCATTTCAAAGATAGGAGTAATAATGATATCAGCATACAAAATATTTTACTCCCTTTGGATAAATAATATTTTAAAAAATGTTTAAACAATTTAAAAGCGACAAAGTAGCAATATAATTACGAAATGAAAATGTATTGGACTTTCAAACTAAAGACCAGCAAAAAACATAAATCATTTACTTGTAGGACAACATTCATAATTTGTTAACAATAATACTATTATATTTGACAAACATTAAGAAAAGCTGTGTTGACTTGATGCTTAATCTTTACAAAAATCCATTGGTTTGATATACTAAAACTTTATTTTTCGAACCATACAGAAAGTTTTAAGGCCGATTGCTTGAAACATGTTGGCCGACTAGATAAAATTAAAAAAATATCTAGCGTTTCTTGTTTGTCCACTGAATAAATAAACCAAGCGGCATCAATTAAAATATGAAATTCGCTGAAATAGAGCGTTATTTACTCTAAATACTAAATAATTTCCAGCTCTAATCAAATAGCATTGCAACAACCACATACCACGGCGACAAAAAATTAAAAGAACTTTTACTTACTCAATTTTATGGTTATGTTCTTAAAGGTGTAATTTATAATTGATGAGTCTTGTATTAAAATCCTATACAATTTTGATTGGGTCTACGGGAATAGGTTGAAGTTATCGCATTTGTCAATTGTCACCTATTGTGATAATTTTTAATACACGATCACAATCACGAGTCACGTCAAAGATAGCTGCCGTCTGTCAGTGAGATCAATAACTGCACCGCTCATTTCTGTAAAATAATAAAATACATAATCATTAATCATTAGCATTCTTTTATTGAAATAGTGATTAACCATAAACCTAAAATGTACGGAGGAGGGACAGTTACCAGAGAAAGGTAATCAGAATCATCTTTAGAACTAACAACTATTCGTCTTCTGCAGTCCTCTTTCATCTTTAAAACCGAAGAAAAACGAGTACAAATGTAACGCATTATAAAGGTACGATAAAAACAAAAACTACTAACTATAAGATCAAGATCCAACGACAAATCAACAAATATCTAATTAGTCAGTAGTTATTCATTATTAAATCGTTTATTAAGCAAGCCAAAAGTTTTCACAGGCATATATCCTTCATTACACAGAGTGAATGCAGGGTAAACAGCATTTCATTCTATGTTGAGCTGTCGAAATTCAAAATCTCGGAAGCCCGAAAATACATAAATCCAAAATTTATTGTCTGAATGTTATCTAGAACCTATCGGTTGACGGCGGTCCACTTATGACTGAATGTTTTGTACCTAAACTAACGTATGATGATATTGTAAAGTGAAAAGAAGTGAACTTTTATTAACTGAAGTTAAATTTTCAAAGCCAAACAATCAAAATGATAACACATTCAACATAATGGAATAACTTTAGAGTTGAGTTATTTTAACTCACAATTTCTGATATCTGACAAACTTAACGATGCTAGTATGGATGTCTTGTAAGTTATTCTTGTTAGTGGCTGCAAGACTGCGACTATCTGTTCAAGTCGACTAACTTTAACATACTTAATACTTAACCATTAAATGTTATGTTGTAGTTTCACACCAATTGTCACTATGTCACTTGTTGTATGTACTAGAGTGTAGCTGTATTTGTATAATGTATAATATGTTTGTTTATAGTTTAGTAAGTAAAGTATATTATAACCTGTTTGTTTGTCTTGCTGGACTGCTATAGACTTAGTAGGTGCACTAAAAGTAACACCACCAAAATACTACAAAAAAATGTCAGTCTTGTTTTTGGTTTGTTGCTATTACAGAAAGTAATAACGCAAAATTATTGTATTGTATAACAATTCTTGATTCTTGATTGCGCTACGCACTGATTCTTCCTTACTATTTTCGGATCATGCTAAATGTAAGTGTCCCTAGCCGATGTCCATTTTTGGCGCAACGTTCAAATAATGTTATAAATAATTCAAGAAGCCCAACTGGCTTCTTATAAATATTTTTTGCCATTCATTAGATGCTTTCCCTTACTTTTCTTTCACCTTTCACCCACTTTTGACTTTGTGAACACGCTTATGCCTACAACTATTTTAATCTTCTTCTACGTGGTCTAGTCTGCCGTGATGTTCGCATGAATTATTTAATCATACAATTACTGATTAAATGGAAGTTGGAAATGGCATAATGATTGAAGACTTGATGTGATGACTGAATGTATAACAACTAAAATGAATTGTTACATTTTAATAATACATTTATAATAGATAATTAACAATTAAATTGTAGAAAATAAAGCTTTACCATATTAGTGTCTTGAGGACACCTAGCACTATAGTCCATTTTTTTTAAATGTCCTTTTGTTATTCTGAAAGGTTAGAAGGCAATGCGAATAATGAGATGACGTGATAGTCATTTT
>JAQFYB010002560.1:0-23850 GCA_034694085.1 Pogonognathellus longicornis
GTCACAGTCTGATTGTGGATTCCTACTTATCTATCCGATTGACTATAATCATACGAACGTGGTTCTCTTAGTGTCTTTTTATATTACAACATTGCTGTTCAATTCATCTCAGCTTTGTCCATGTCCCCTTTTATTATTACTGAGCTACTCGACAAGTTTCCTCCGTTCCACCAATCCAGACAAATCACACTCACTCACAAATACACACATCACACTCTTATACTAGAAGGTATTATTATGACAACCCCAACTGCACACAGTACACTAGGTATACTACTGCCCATTAGAAAAACTACAAATAAGCTTATGACACATTTTTGCCATTATATCACATACACAAACGTCATATGTCTCTGTTTACTCCACATCCTCGCTCCACACTCCGACAATCAATCAAAGTCACCTCGGCATAAAAACAATACTTGACTATTAATTGCCAACGAGAATCACATTCGTACACCGTCAACAATGACATAGGGTGACATGACAAAATAATGGCAAAATATATCATAAGGAGTAACTACAGCTAGGTAATACTATTACATACTACTATGCCTTCAGTAGTAATGGACATGGGCACCCAACCCATCATTCGTACACCAAGTCATAATGTGAAAAATCGTTTACTCCTATTGTGACTTACACAATTACTTACACAACCCCCATAAACCACACATACATAATAAAATACAGAGGTATGTACTTACATGTCAGTTTCCATCCCTATGCAAAAACTCATACAACTATATAATGGGTTCTATGAACCATTTGTCTTTCATTACATGTAACATTCATCCATTAATAAATACAACATACATACACTACACTACTACTGTGGGCTTGGTACAACTCACCACAGCGAAATGAACACAGCTCAAAGATAAAACAAATTATTCGTATATCTATAAATAACGAGGCTACAGAAATTATACAGTGGTTGCTGGTTGGATTCCTGTCCAGTCAGTCAGTATTAATTACACGGAGTCACAAGAATAATAACAATCCAATTGTACGGAGAATAAAGAGAGAAGTGTGGCAAGTGACACTTACGTGGTTGAGTTTGAGGCCCGTAGAAGTGAGATTGTAGACAGCATTCCTGAAACACCACATCAAATAGAGATTGTTACATTTTGCATTACAAACATTACATACAAATTAGAATTCGTTGTGTGTTTCCAAGAGATTTCTTTGCTAGAGATATATTGCTTACTCGTCTTTTCCTCTCCCTCTATACAGTATACATTACAAACTGTATCTACATAACAGTCATGCAATCTTCATGTATTTTGTCGACTGTTTAGTGTGTTTAGCGATTTCAATTGTCATCCCTATCAACTTAAGTATTATACTGTGTTTATATTACCATGCCATAATCTTCTATGTAGTCACTAGTCACCCTTTCTCTGCTATCGCTCCATACCAATTCTACTTACATACATTAGAGTGGGAATATCACCTATACTTATTTTAATACGTAAAAGTAAACTGTAAAATGCAATAGGAATTGAATTGCTGAATACGGGTAATGCTAATGACATGCCTTTTGTGAGTGAGTATCCAATTCGCATTTAAGGACCAAGTAACTACCTATAATATAATAAGTGTACATGTATGTATATCTATTGTAGTAAATAGCTCTCTTTAAGCTGCTAGTAATAGCTGGCAATAATATATGCAAATGGTTGTGATGTGAGAGTGTATATGCTAGGAGTATAATACAGGTCTTCAAGTCGATATTACAAGTTGGAAGCAGTTGAGAGGACAAGCTCATTCCTCCCTCGTCATCCATCTAATCAACTGATAAGAATCGCCAACAAATCAGACTGCCTTCCCAACTAGTAATGTATAGTCGTTTCGTTTCTCTTTACAACATTCAAATAGCACCAATGTCATGAAATGCACTTAAGGAAACTCCAACCCAACGTTACGTTACACAGTATTAGAAGAATAAAACCAGAACTTCTCAAGTTATCGTTCTTACGCTACACTCACTCTCCTGACTTCTGTGTACCCATTCTTGGTCTTTAAACGTGTGTGCATATATCTACTAACACTGTACTGTGTGCAAACGGTATGCAGTATGCATATGTATTATACCTATCTATGGTGAAATTCACATTTGAGACACAGGGTATGGATTTTGTACATTAACCCGTATATAAGTAGAGAAGTGGTATAATATTATATGAGTATTTGGTTGATTCCTTGACTCCCTCACGAAACGAACCACCAGCAACTGTATTTCACTCACATAGCATTGCGGCCTTCCGTCTAACAACCGAGAAACTACTTTGAATCTGAATGTAAAATGTAAATTAGCTAGTTTTATGAATGTGCTTGCCCTGACTTCTTTGATATAAGATACCTCTAGATGACAGGCTCAGCTTCAAATACTCCACTTGCTGTAATACAATACACAATTTGACTGCACCTACCAAATATATGCACTAATATAATTTATAACACCATTTCAACTCTGCTACTGCAACTACAAGTAGTATAACAAGGGAACACATTTACAAGGAGGTACTAACTTACTAGTGCTACTCTATTTATATGACTCACTCATTTTACTAATGCATTACCAGTCGTAGTTGTAGTGTAGCTTTTTAGAGTGGAAGTATCATGTAGTAGTTTGTGCATAGATAGTGGTAAGTAAGTATATATTTGACACACGTTTGTAAACTAGGTTTGCCTGGTTACTTTGTACGTGAGCTGTGAGCTACGTAATATTCTGATGTATGCGTGTAAAAGCTAGCTAGGCACGTTCAGTGAGCATATCAAATATATTATGTTTTATGTATATAACATGGAAATAGTAAAAGTAAAATGGCAGCATATTATATTGCTAGAAAGATTTACGTACCTCGCTCCCACCAAGATGTTCTTGCCGTCCCGGACGAAAATCCGAAAGAAATCAGTGAAAGACCCATTTCCGGAGAATGTAACCGTGTCTTCCGGCTCTGTTTTCATTCAAACATAACATCAAACTTTAGTTTTTAGTGCTCTCTCACTACATACAAAATACTTAGTCTATACTTATATTGGCAACAGATATATACAGTAGTAGCTCTACATAATATTAGGATTACATTACATATGTGTACATTTAGCAGTTCGTGGCTCCATTTCACTTAGAAAGAGAAACACCACACACACATTAACCACCGCATTGTATACGCAGACGAATCTCACACAGTACCAAAAACCAACCACCCGTTTACATTCCCCATTTCATTTACTAGTAATAGTGCCAGAGCTACAACTGCAGCTATGTAGCTAAATGTAAGTAAGTGTAGTAAGTAAGGTATGTTGTGTATAATATCGTGAAAACTTCTCTTTTTGCCCTCCATTATTGACTAGACTATACATAATAATATTATTCCGCAGCCAAAATCACATTTCTGTCTCGAATCAACATAAGAGCATTAGCCAAGCTTAAAAACTCCCAACTCTTTTCTCTCTCTCTCTTTGCCTCTATATAGAACGAACGCATAATATTATATTTCTCTAAACATTCTTATATTACAATAACAAACCCATTCGCACACACCAACTATACTAGCACTATAAACCGAATGAGATGTTGACATGTAGTAGGGTGTTTGTACCCCAAAAATAGACACTCAGCATAAATAGCACAGCATCTCACGTCAACTTATATACCTACTAACTCTTAAGACATACACATTTGCCTCTTTTTCCTCTAGCGCACGCTAAAACAGGCGCATTTTCAATTCCGTGTTTTGAGTGTACAACGCAAAATAACTCCACTTGTACGCACACATTGGAAAGCGTCTGTATATCTACATCTAGGCAAATTTTATATCTTTACACAATGGGCGTAGCATGGGCATGGTGTGGTAGCTATTATTATAGAAAGATATTATGTAGAAAAACATAGAGACACTAATGCAAACTCTGCCTATGTAAAGCTTAGCAGCATGGCACTACTATTATATTTATAACTGTATACAATAAGCATAGTAGTATGTATTCTTTGCAATTTTTTCCGTCTTTTATTTATATGTATGCATTAGCAAGCCTCACTTGACTGCTTCCATACAGGGAGTCTTAAACAAACAGTGTTTAGTGACGAAACTTTGCATTATACTTTCTCCAATAAAAAAACACTGCCCTGTAGAGTAAAGAGTAGTCCTCTTTTTAGAGAATAAAACTAGCAAGACGAGATACGAGACAGAGCAGAAAAGAATACACACATACACAGCTACAACTCGAACTCATCCAAGTTGCAAAGTTTCATCAAGACAAGGAAGTAGTTTTCTATGCACAGAGTGTGTACTTTGTTGTGTGAGAGCTGGGGCTCTGTGCTCTTTAGTTCTCAACTCAGCTTTGTTCCTTTACTATATATAGACATAGACATTCATCCCAGTCCCAGTCATCACGCTACACACAGCTTTATATTAATATCCACCACAACTATAACAGTTATTATACTAATACTACCACCATTACGACTACTATGTGTATAATACAGAAAATACGCTTTTATGGAGGTATATTACATCTATAGCTACACACAACACGGCAGGACGTGTATTTACGTATGCCTGTAAACATAGTGTGTTGAACAAGAGTCAAGCCAAGTCAATTTAAGACTCATGACTACACGACTATGACACAACAGCTCTCGACTCGCTGTGAACGCTCCACTGGATGCACATGTATGCTTCTCTCTCAGTCAGAGCCTCTCTAAAAGCAGACTCCGGTATCACACACACACAGCAGAATGCAGCATAGAGACTGAATATGAATGCTGAATGCGTCCAGATTGCAGAGATACACTAACAAAACCAAATCTTACCATCGCATCGCAAAACAACACAACAGTCAGTCAAAGCAACCACCTTGTTCGTCGTTTTTCCGTCTACCATCGTCGATGTATGGATGCCACTTACATTTCCCGTCTATTTTCAATTGCATTACTGTACACTGTACGCAATATGTCCACATGTGCGTGAAGTGGCAACAGAAACAAACAAAAAATCTTTTACTATTCCTTCTGCCATCTACTACTACTGTGGGTGTGCTACGAGAATCTCAAAGCTAAGCATTTCCTTTTATTTTAGTCTGTATATACATAGAATAGAATAGACTGTAAAATATATGTAAATTCAAACACATTTTGATGCACTATCTGCAAGAAGAAGTACAAATTGAGGAATGCCATAGAAGAGACATAATATATAGAATGTCATGGTATTTACTACTGCATCAGCAGATGTAAACGTCGTTGAACGTCACGTCAATACTACTACTCTCCTACACAGTTTTTCCTCAAAGCCGTAAACATACATTTCAGACCAACATACAGCTCTGTATTTTCAAGGCTCTCGTTCTCGAGTTCTCTGTGTATAAAAACTGTTCCTTATGTATTCTTTTTGAACAGAGAGATACAAG
This sequence comes from Pogonognathellus longicornis, assembly GCA_034694085.1. Lineage (NCBI taxonomy): Eukaryota > Metazoa > Arthropoda > Collembola > Entomobryomorpha > Tomoceridae > Pogonognathellus > Pogonognathellus longicornis. The sequence goes on from JAQFYB010002560.1 coordinate 5,422, forward strand.
GTAGCAGTAAATACACAGGACATCTACTCGACTTTAGAACTTTTACACGAAATGCTTTACGACTTTCTCCGATATCAATTTACCGTCATCTCATCAACCATCATCATCAACTGAACTGCAGTATATGTATACATACAGTATTTACGTTTCTATCTGGATGCAGTAGGAGTATTATAAGTAAATAGTAGACAGTCAACTCTTTCTTGTTGAACTTTGTACAGATATTATTATGGCCAACTTTCTCATTCTCTTCCCGTTCCGTATACTTTGGATGAGAAGACATCATCATCACAGAAACATTTCCTCCTCAGATGCCATAAAGCCAAAGCCAGTCAAACCAAAGTAGACGAGACGAGCCATGCCACTCCATGCCAGTCAATGTCTCGCATAAGTAAAAGACTAACTAATAATCTAAGCTTCCTTCCCTTCTAAACTAAACTACTAAACTGTAAACTACTGTAAAAACCAAGTATGCAAGCCTAATAAAATAACTACCTACTACCCTACTATTCTTCATACATATTACGACATTTTCCCTCTCTATACTTTTCCTTATTACTCTAATGTCACATATGTTACCATAAGTGTATATGCATCACATGTATATCACTGACTAAAATATTCAATCCAGACTTCTACAACATCTAAAGGAAATCAAGTTTCATAAACCAAGAAAAACTAACAGAGACATAGACATAGAGGGTTAACAGTTATAGCAAGAGGTCGGATATCTCGTGAAAAACTTATTATATAAAAATATAGCTATAGAGTACCTAAATAAAATATTCGAGTATACCTTATCTCTATGTATAAGTTGTAAGTAGAGTATATAAACAAAGTTGCACTTATATCTAGAGTGCTGCACAAACATGTAATAAGAAAGCAAAGAAAACTATGCTGCGCACACTTATCTTTATTAAAGAGCCTTATAAGGTAATAATGCAATATAGGTAAACTGAAAGGAGTTGTCGAGAATGGAGAATTGAGTTGAATGAGTTTACCTACTTACTTATTGCCAGTAAGAAGTAGAGTTGGGCACGGATCGAACAAAAGTAAGAAAAAAATGGGATGGGAAGAAAAGTGCTGTACAGTAATTTCAGTCGTGTCACCTCAATTACTTGCTTTATCCGAACAAGTTTGGAGAGTTGGTGGAAATCCGTGATGCCCACCTTTATGCATTAGCTATCCTTCGGAAAACAAGGAAAAGTCAAGAACGAAAGCTAAAGTCAAGTCAGGAAGTCAACCGCAAAACGTACATGAGCATGGCTACTTACACAAGCATAACATTAGGTTAGCATGATGTTGTATACAAACTACTTTAGTTATAGTTATATATATTTATCTAATGTCTATCGTATCGTTTCCCTATGCGGATATGCTTTGTATGTACAATGTACATTTATCAGCTTAATACCACGCAATGCGACAACACAAGACCTCTGAAAGTACAAAAGCCATCCTCTCCATAAAGTTTCGAAGTATCGCGTAAATAACCTAAGTGCATCTACCTACCTATAGTAATAATAGCACTATTATAAATATATATAAGTATGTTAATACATATATAATTTTCCCTTGCACTATACTAAACAGACTACATGAAATATACGTCAACCTTTCTCCACAGTGAACATCACGACTCACAAAACTCACTAAACGAACAAGAATGTAACTGCAGACGAGATAATTATGACATGACCAACAACCAGTAGAGACCACCCTGTCACTTTCTTAATCTCATGTCCTAAACTCTTGACCTAACGAGCATTTTACTATCTCTATAATATTATTTACATGGTCATATTCATAATTCATACATTCATACCAAGATTATAATATAAAAGCTTTTACAGTATACACTTATTACACCCAGTCAATATGTGTACCAAGGTACAACTCTAGTAAAGATATTCTATAGACCAATTCAACAATTCACAGTAATATTACGTATTATTATTACCACATAACCTACATATGCGCAACTCTGCCTGTGACCATTATGCATTATTGGCACAACGAGAAAGGACACGATCGGATATCCATATCAAATAAGTTGCACGACCTGTTCTTAGTAAGAATTGCTTCCATTTCCGTTTTACTTTCAATCCAGATAATTATTAGCGGTATACGGTACGGTGAACAGACTGTTACATCCGGACAAGTACCTCTTTCACTTTCTCTCTCAATATAGTACAAATGCAAACACTAACTGCAAGTCAAAATCAAGAGTGGTGCACAAAAGAGCTAATTATTATGATTGTGTAGCCATTCTTTTGGAAATGGACAAACTATTCCCATTGTTGACATACAATTGTAAACAAAAGTGGAATTCTAATTGAAAAAATAATAAGAAAGTTATTCTCACAATAAAACTTGGACGTAATGACTCGTTAGGCAGGAAATGGTGGGAAGGGCAGGCGAGACACTGAAGTGCAGTAAAGTCAACTCTTTATACTTCAGCTCAAAAGAAAAAAGCAAATAGGGAAGTAAGGAAAAGCTAAGTTGACCATTATGTACACAGCAATAGTGGTAATATGTACTTAGTGCATATTAGGGAATAGTAGAGTTGTACTAGTGGGAACTAAACACTAATGTCGACTGCACTACAGTAAAGACCAATTCAAGTCTCTGTGAAGAATAGGAAGCAAAGCAAACCAAGTCAAATAATACACATATAAGCCTTAAATGAAACTCATGGACAAACAGCGAAATAAAGGGAGAGAGGCACACAAAGCCTTCTTGTTGTTGTTCTAGGATGTGCATTGCATGCACCACTGTATTGTCGTCGTATCGTATTTTTTGGAGGATGGACAGAGTGACTCTGAATGTCCAATCTAAGTACTTACCTACTTAGTCTTATTACGTCTACTACAAACAGGAGAGAAAGAGCTTCTGAGAAAGAAGCCCAACATAATGTTCTTCAGATGCAGACACCAAAAACAAGCAACGGCAAGGCAACCTCCATGGCAGGAAGATATCCAGTGAACTGAAGTAAAGTGAAGGAGGCGCAAACCTTAACTACAGGCAATGTGCAACCAAAAGTCATATAATATAACACTAACACATAACACACGTATTATTTTGTTGTTTGCTCAAAAGTCTCCAGTTCCGTCTCTTTTCCGCCCGTCTCTTCTTCTTCTTTCCCTCACACTTGGCAATTTTCATGCTACCCATCTATAACCAACTTACACAAGTACAAGTAAAACTAAACCAACAAAACATTGCACGAGGACTTATAGTTAATGCTTAAAATGTATGTATAAGAAATATGTACGTGTATAAATATAACGTACGGGAACGGACACTAAGCATCATCTACTACTATGTCGGTAAAAAGCGAAGGGCAGCAGGGCGGGTATCATGAGCCAGAAATGTTGACTGCTATATAGCGTTTGTATACACTGGTCTTCTTGACTCGTCTTTCTTTATCGAAATGCTACTACTACATAAAGCTCTCTGTCTCTCTCTCCGGCAAAATGTCTGGGAGACAGAAGACGCCGGAGAAAAACGAATGTTCCATATTATATGCAGCTCTACAGCTTCTGGTTGAACAAAGTCAGAGTCTCTCGTTAAGTTTTGTTTGCGGTGCGATGGTGGTGTGGCGGTGGTCAGTAAAGACTTGACAGGACAACCAGTGACTACTTCCACTGTGCTTCTTCCACTATAACAGTCAAACTAAACCACAGCCCGTTTCCGTGTGTATATATACAGAAAGGTTGTATAAAGAACAACCTGGTTCCTGCTGTAGTTGCATGGTAGAATATAAGTACACAGAGCCAGAGTAAAAGCGAAGGGGAAAAGGAAGTGTCCAAGACATTGATTATAAATTGTGGCTTTCCTAAATGGCCACATTTAGTGTTTTTCTTCCCTCCACTTCACAAACTCGACTCGCACAAATTTTTTATGGGGAATTCACTGAGACCTGACGCCTTTGCTAGCACAATACAACAAAACAAAAAACATTCAGCATACACACTCTGACTGCGTGCTATTACATTATGGTATGGCATAAAGGCGAGAGAGAGTCTTGGTCCACGCATTCTTCCACTATTACACAACAAACAGCCCATTCCTTTACAATAATAAGAGAGAAAACGGAGAGCGATATATGCTGCCCACCATAAATCCATTCATTGCATTGCCCACATAAAAACAAGAAAGTTGCCCATGAATACTACATATCTCTCCAGATACTCCACGACATGACTTTGACTCTCACTCTAATACATACTCTCTTCTCGATTTCTCTACAATGTGCATTAAGTATACACGGAGTACGTAAGAAAGAAAAAGATCTTGTACGAATGAGGAACAAACAAGTTAGTCGACAAGGGATATATACTGATTTACAGATATCCACTCTCTTCGTACAGCTACTAGGACTATGTGCCACGACGACATTAGTTCTTTTGTAGAAAGAGTACGAGCAGTACACAGAAACTGAATAGTTTATAGTTTATGTCATTATTATAGAAGCCATACACACACTTACTTCACTCCTACCACTAAACTCCAATAATGCACTAAACAAAACTCGACTTACGACTTTTCTCCACTCACACACACATAGAATATAATAACGATGCGATAGCTACAGATAAAAACACGCGAAAACTCAACAAGAAACTACAAAGCTCACTCTGACTCAACGAAAGTTGACCGAAAGAAACTCTCTTTCTTTCTATATATATATATGTCTATGACTTGGTTTGCTAAGTAACACTATTGAAAAGCAACAGCCATCACCCACCAACAACCGTATACTAATAAGGATAAAGAGAGAACAACGAATCACCATGGCATATACCACTCTAATACCACCAACGCATTTTCTCAACACTCCTTCACTAATGCGACCACGGACTAACCGAAAACAAGAATACTACTATATACCTACTACCTTCTACGTACCTATACCACGGACACTTTTGTAACTTTTTCTTATAATTTCTTCACTTTGCTTTCTCTCGTCCTTTTTCCAGGTGTTCTCTTTCCCTCTCACTTATTCTCCACTTAATACTACCACACATAGTTTACAACTACATCTTACCCACCTTCAGTAGATTCACGTTCTAGATTCAATACACATGTAAAAATAATTTGTTTCCTTTATATACCTAAGTCCGTATATATATTTCTATGTAGAAATACCCTTTGTATATATAGAGTATTGCATGCTGTAGTGTAGAGTCACAGCATTGGTGGTAGTAAAAGGACTGAACATGAAAGTTAGTAAAACACAGCCTTTCTTTTACACCACATTTACTGTTACGTAGTATTAACGCTAGCTAGGGTACTATGAGGGTCTAAGTACATGACGAAGCACGTCGTAGTATTTCTAGGTATTACTCTTGAACGTACTAAACTGCACAGAAGAAAAGTCAAAAGCATATTATCTGCAAAAACCACAAGAACCCCAAGAGAGGAAGAAAGAAGCTTAAGCTACGTTACGATCAATCAATTCAACAGAAAACCTCCTCGGAACAATTATCTGAGCCTCAGCATTCATTCATGTGATGTGATGTGAGCAAAGAAAGAAACATATTGGCTCAAGTCGTTAAGCCAATTAGGAATTAATGCAGGAATGAACTCAATAGCAAGCGATCAATAGCCCCAGCGTCAAATATCTCAGAAGTTAATTAGGCTGAGGGAACGAGTCAAAGTCAAAAGAAATTCATAGGCTCCTTCAGAATTATAGAGTCCGCAACGACAACGACGACGACTTGACTCTTTCCCCTTTCTGTACACACAAATTCTCTCCTTTCTTTTCTCGCTCTTTCTGTCGACATTATATTTATATATTACAGCATTATTACCACCAACACTCTATATAACATACTTTAATTTCACTTTACACATTTTACATACTTACTTACGTACATACATTTGTATAGCAACTATTATAATAATATAGCATTAACTAACTCTTACTTTGTAAAATATAATGTTATAGTATTATTATACTGACTCTACGCGAAGAAAGCCGTCATAACATAACCCTTATGTCGGCACATTAGTAATTCCTTTCCATTCTTATTGTTAGTTCCTTATTCGAGAGTTGGAGTACGCACTAGAACTAGACGTTTGCTTTCTTCTTCCTCTTCTTCTTCGTCTCTCTTTACAAAACTATGGTGGATACGACGTATTTTACTACGAAAACACGTTAGTACTACACTATTTTCAAATAAGACGATCAAAAAGCATGCAAGCTCAACCTCGACTTTCAACAGCTCCAGCCTTCGACCTTTCTCCACGTTCTTCTGGATTCTATGGGTAAGCATAGTACATACTTTACGCTCAGAATACCTACCTCTACTTCCAACCTAGCCAAATCAATGTAACATTGCAATGCTTTCCATATACTAGTACTTACCTCCCTTTATTCCTTAGCTGGCTCGATTATACTACGAAATCCCGTATAATGCACGTAGGTACGTATATAGTAAGTATGTATGTTACTTTACTATGTACACAAGACTTATCGTTAGAGTCTTACACCATCATTTACGTCTAGAGACAAAGAACAGCCCAACTCTCTAAATTTCTCTTTTTCTTTTCTCGGCAGAGAGCGAGAGAGACGAGTAGAAAGGAAGGAGAGAGAGGAAGAAAGGAATGGAAATGGAACCCACACGGTTCAACTCAACTATATACATTCAACATTTATACACATAGTGCAGTCTAGGCTATATATTTACACTATGTGCAAATATAGCAGTAGTACTGGTGTAGTCCTAGTAGGAATAGAGTCTGGTTGTGCAATGGATTCTCTTTTTACACTAACGTCTCATCCATCTCATCTACTTTTCTCCCTTTCTTCCTTCAACTTTCTCTGTGCCTATAAAAGGAGGCAGGGCCGACGACTGCATAACGAATACTACTGTAGTAGTGTACAGTGCAAGTATCTATAGATACAAACGAATATACATTACTTACGTACGTATGTGTGTGTGTGCATGCGAACGCTCTCTCTCTCTTTCTCTCGCTTTCTTTCATGATCCGCGATGAATTCCCAATTCCATTATTCTTCTAGTATCTACACGTAGTAGATAAGTATATTGGCCTTCCATTCCATACTCCTAGCCATGCTGGAGCAAGTTACTTATTTCATAGTGAAAACTGTGAATAGTCGACACATCAGTATATATACAGAGTTATATATGACTATGTTCGCATCCCATAGCGTACATAAAGTATGGAGAGATGATACTATTATTGCCTGTCCGTATAATCACAAACGACTGGAGAAAACATACGTTAGTTGAACAACACAATGGAATACTATTCCACTCATTTCAATGTCTTCCATTATTTCCATGCAATTTAAATTCGTACGACATATTCCTGCTAAATTATAGTGAAGTTTCCATTTCATTTGTCACTGGTGCCCAGAAAATTCTGGTTAAAATGATTTTTCATTGTGTACGGGAGTGCATAGTCATAGTCAACATTACGGGCTTAAGGATTGAAACTGATGGTTGCATATATGCATTTATAATATGCATGCTATATATTATAAACACATATTATGCTCAAGGATGGTGCGAGACGAGGGCATCTATAAACGAAAGCAAAGCAAGGCAAATAATGACAAAGTGCTACGACCACCAACTATGAGGACCAGCTCAAAAGGATCGATCTGCTCATTCCACTTTTCACTTTTACACACTTCCGTCCCAATTCCATCCCCTTCTTTCCGATTGGGATGCTCTTCTTCTTCACTCTCTCTCTCTCTGACTCTGTCCCTCTTGTAACGAAATGAAACCAATCTAACAAACTTTTCCCTTCCCCCTCATCCCTTGCCTATTGCCTCATCTTACCACAACGAACAAATGACTTATTCCGTATACATACACGGAATACTGACTAGAACTCAATTCCAACCATTCCCCCACTCACTCCATAACTCCTTATACTCACTAACTACAATAATACAAAGCTGTAATAATGCAACTAAAACAACGTGGCGATGTTCACTTTAGAGAGAGCAAGACTTGACTTGACTGAATTTCATCGTTCGTCATGTTCCCAGCTAATATCCTCAGGATTTCGCCAATTATGACGACAAGAGCGGAAATACTCTAAAGGAAAAGCGGAAGACAGCCAAAATGATGACAAGTGTATTGTGTATTGTATTTTAATATGGAACGAAGGAGCGAACTATGCCGTGATTCTATAGCTAGAAAAGACGACTAGATACAAAGAAGAATACAGTCAACAAAATTTAATAGAAAGGATGGCTAAAGAGCATAAAGAGTCATTAGTATTAAGCATCATCACACCACTATCTATACGATATACAAGTGCGATATGACTATTATTCCTGTTCTCATATTCTTTAGCAACGTTTAGGTAGAAATGTATACATGTACATGGGTACATGTATATGTAGTACAGTCACTGAACACTATAAACAGAATACAATACTAACTAACAAGTGCACTCTTAAGCGCATCTTGACATATCTGCATAAAACAATTCGACGCCCGACTCTTCACAAGTATAATTAGTGCCGACAAGCAGAAACTGCCATAGCTCATTAGCATTCAAAAAGCGTCTTCTCAATGATGAACCATAGCAAAGTCCACCTCTGCATTCCTAAAGCAGCGCTTCTTCTCCGTCTCCACTTTCCACCCTGTCTGTGTTTACCCTTTCAAAGGCTAAACGTACGTAATAATTTCCTTTTTGAATCTATACGCAACTCAGCAGTAAAACTACTAAAAGATAACAGCGCACACAACCTACTTACTTTACTACTTTAAATGAATGCAACTTCGTTCGACCAACTCTACAAACTCTGACTCGTAAAATGTTCTTCAAATACTTTCGTGCAAAAAATTCTTGTCGACACACTCAAACGATGTATCGAATTCAAAGGAATACTTTTCAAGTATCTAAAGTTTCATCTGCGTTGTGCGCTTGTACTTGTCTCTCTTAAAAGGATTACTATGTTTACCATGTTATACCGTATACCTATAAAATCTTATACTAAACAATGCCATTTTTAGTTGCAGTTTATAACTGTGGTGTAGTACAAGTAAGAATGTGTTTCACAGTTCATTGCATTCATTGAAGAAAACGCAAAAATGACATACATGTTTATGAACTGATGTGTGCTGTCAATACGAACTCCTTGTGCCGAATGACATCAAAAGTCAAGCTTTGACTTCTAATCTGCAATGAGACATTATGACTTGTTTTATCTCTGTTAACTGTGACTGTATGTGTGTCTGTTTTAAGTGCTGATTTTGATATGCCCATTATTCTATACATGGAATGCACCATGTACCAGTTAGCAATACAAGATTTTATTACAAGTTGAAACAGTATTCAGTGTTAAAATCAAGTCAAGTCAAACCTGCACGCACACAGAGAAGGCAATCTTGCAATTACATTTGTGCACGAAAGATAATATTATTTAATAGCTTTTACAAATAAGATTCAATAGTTTACTACATTGATTCGTAGTGAATTCAAAAGGTACTAGCATCGCAGTAGTTGCCATCAATGTAATAGGAAATATCGAAATGAGTGAAACAAGACAAATAAGTAAGATAAAAGAATAAATACTCGTTTTTTGTTGATTTTTTAGTTGGAGTGAGTGAGGAGGAGGTAAGTGGCCAGGGCAGGCAGGGGAAGGAATGAATACGATTCCAATTCCAAGTCAATGACTTAGTGAGTGTTATATAGAATACATAAAGAGGATGCAGTGCATTCATAGAATACAAGCAAGTAAATAACACGAAAAGTGGACAGACTCCTCTTCTCATCTAAACTCGTCGACTTTAAATAAATAGATAGTAGCCAGCCAACTTGTATGCTAGGGCTACGAGTATAGCTGAGCAAGTGAAATGAATGGAGGAAGCCGATAGAATGGAAATAGAGAAATAAATGTAAGTGGAGCGAGCAGAGTCCAAATTCTCTCACTTTAGTTCACGTTACATTACATTAGTACACTACATCGTATTACATCACATTACTCTCTCCAGTTGACTAACAATAAGTTCCACTCACTCTCTCACTACTATATAAGACACATAGAGATAAATGTGCAGCAGTTTTCCTAGCACTACTACATAGTGCAATGGAAGGTCTACGCTCTTTTAGAAATTAGACTGGATGCTGTACTCTATATATGGATAGCTTATGGTACTGGTAGTCAAGTGAGTGCAGTGCAGTGGAAGTAGACAAAGTATATAGTAACTATATTATTACCACTATTACATACTACATAGCATTATTAGTATCACTCAGCACACCACTACTCCAACTATTTACTATTTACTACAGTAGGTACTACACAAATACTACTGCACTGCGTGTGGAAGGACAAAGAGTTACTCGAGAGTCGAATGGTAGAAACGGATGCTCATTATTGGTCTTTCCCCATTTATGTTGTTAGTTGTTAGTCATCGTCATCATCATCCCGATGATTCCCTCTTTTCCTGCTCTCTCACAGTTACGAGTTACCATACCACTAGCCTCAACCAACTTAAAATCTACTAAACATAAGCACAGGAGAACCTATTCTATGTTGTTGGATGGAGTTGCACTCCAATGCTACTAAAACTAAAGCTATTTCCCTCTTACTATACTCAAAGTTCCACTACATTGTACCAGGATCGTCGTCGTGCAAAGAGATATACGCACAAACATGGTAGTACATGTACTCCATACATTTACCATTATTATTACAATTCTACTCTGCCATTTCAACTTTCGCTCTACAACAATTCCATTGCTGGAGAGTTAAACGAGTCCACACTCGAGTATGTATGCAGTTCCACTGGAAAAGACGAACAGAGAATGGTACCTAGAGAGATGTATGTTGTAAACCCTTGTGAATTTCTATTTTCCAGAATTTCAATTCAAGTTGCTCCATATATAAACTCCTCGTACATTCATAGTAGAATGAAACAAACTGAGAGATCAGTAGTATATAGTAGGAGTAGAAAGTACATAGACCTGGAGAAACAGCACGAGGTTGTCGGACGCTTTCGACAAACCAGCCCACAGCCACAACGTAAAGTAAAAATCCATTATGGCAAAATTACATGAAGCTAAACTAAAGTTTAGTCTCAGAACGTAGCAGCACCACACAATAGAATTGTGCGATGGAAAAAACAACATTCATTTCAGAGATAGACATACCTAGTAGTACATACTACATACTCCAACTATACAATCCACACAATACACATTGCAGAAAGTACATTGGGTTTGGTGTTCCCACAGTTTACATGGACTGCTGTAATGTAACTGTATTATAATGTAAGTTGAAGCTTGGGTTGGCATTCAGCAGAAACTAAGCAACAACGATTCACAAGACAAAACTGAAGACAGCAGAGGACACGAGGGTTCTTAGAAATGAGCCATCCGAGGAAGAATTGCCAACAGCTTTGTTCAGCTGAATGAAAGCTTACACCAATAGCACCAACAACATACGATGCTCCTCGCTATATGTCTAATATTAGCAGACTAGCTCTTTGTAGCATAGCTACCTACATTCTACATGTAGACGTATGCGACTTAACTTAACGGAGACATACACATACTGTACTGCAGCTCATCAGATGACGTTATGCTACTGACAAAACATACGGTGGTATTGTATGTAGGTAAACATATGACACGTTATACTACACACACATACTCCATGCACACTAGATGAAAAGCGGAACACAGTAGAAAAGGAGTAAGTGAATGTGTGGAATTCTTATAGACTGCCTCCTTGTCTCAGATGTGTAGTATTCTTGTCTTGTATGTTGTATGAGCTTTGAAATATATCTCTGTGAAATATATCGGTTCGTTTGGGTTGTTGGTTGGTGTGTAAAAGACTGTTGGTGTAACATTGTAGTGCACTACCACCACCACTGTGTGTCCAACTTCCAACAGTACATGCATACATACATACGGACGAAAGAAGACGAGAGAGGACAACTGAGGAAGACGAATAGAAAAGGAAGAGAATGGAAGGCGTGTTTGTATCTCTTTCACAAGTGAGTCTAATGACTTTTCCCGTTTTCCTCCTCTCTTTCTTCTTTCCATATATCGATTTCCCTTTGGCCAAGCAAGCATGCAGCAACCTTCCTATCCTTTGCCTTCCTTCTCCACTCCTCCACACAGAACTACACATTGCGACTCAGAGAGACACACACATACACAGAGAGAGAGAAGCATTACGCTACTTTACATATAATTCCCTTAAATATATGTATATGTATGTACATGTCCCCACTACGACAGTTTACTTTACTCTGCATACACAATGGGCTCTTTGTTGTTTAGCTTTCTGTGTTATCTTATCACATGCAGATCCTTCTATAAGCAACGCAAAGCTAAACCAAATGTAATGTAATGCGAACAAGTGCAAAGCATAGGGAAAGCAAAACTAGTAGCATTATAAGCTTTAGTCTTTCTCTCTCCAACTTATATTTATATTATTCGGTGCAAAGTGTAATGTGCAGTACATACAGATAAGACTAAACCAAACTACTACACTGTTACTGTGTACGTTTCCAGTTCTTCTCGAGTTTTCTGTCTATTTCGTGAGTTAGGTAAGTATATACACACTTGACTGTTAACTCGCGTGTGACTGTGACGCGAAGAAAAAACAGCCACTACTACACTTCAGACTTCACCTACCTAAATACTACATATGATAAAGTATTATTGTGTATGTACATGGAGAAATATATGACGAGCTATGGTATGCATAACCAAAACTCAAAATTTCATTTCGCAGTGCTCAGCACATGTTCACATATTATTTACGTACGTACCCCGTAGCCCATATACTACAATCATTACTTGTTTGTGCTTTGTGCATATAGGTACTCTTTCTAACTTTCTCGTTTGTACTTTCCACTCTGTCTGCGAAAAACTCATTCCACTCATCTTATTTACTTGTGCTTACGACTACAAAAAATCACTGGGAAAAATACAATCCTTTTCATTCCAGTCATTTGAGTAGCATTGAATTGAAGAAAATCCTTTCGATATTGCATTCTATTTCTCTCCATTGTATGTACTACCCCATACACAACAGTGAGATTACGATTTCTAAATCTTCCGATTCTGATTCAATACTGCTGTGTTATGACTTACATATTGTAATAGAATAGGAATAGGTTAAAGAGGCTAAGCTGCTCTCTCTCTATATATTTATTGCGTAAAGGAAATAGGCAGCTACAGAATATAATATATTGTACATTTGTGTACAGGATACACATAAGATTATATAAATGCTCATCTCGTATAATATAATACAGTACACAATAACCAATAAGTATATATGCACATATTTGTACACTGTATATACGGACTACATACAAACAATGCTTTATAATATATTAAGTTACCATATACAAGAGAAGAAGGTGGGGATGAAGGTATTGGTTTGACAGAGCAAACAATACATTCATATAAATAGTATCTCTACAGTGAGAGTCAGGTTGTCGGAAGAAATGGAAATAGAATAGAGCGAGAACATAGTCTGTCCAAAGTTCAACCATATGGACAAACTCCAACTGGGCAGGGAGACAGACCGCACTCTGAGAGAAAGTAATGGAGAAAGGGATTTCTCTCCTTGGGTCGCCTAAAAGACCCTTAGCCCTAGTATTATACAACGTATCCTCCTGAACACATCTTATAAAAGAAGTGGTAGGTTAGGAGCTACGTACAAAAATGCTTCTATTAGTTGGCTGCCAATACAAAAATACTATTTTGGGTATGTATGGATATACCTAGCAACACACAACGGCCATACCATTGCTGTCTTTTCTCTACTTGCATCCATACACGTTTTGGCTATAGTTCGTGTTAGTTGAGATAGACAGAAAGATGGAAAAGATGCTGACACGTCGAGTCGACAGAACGAACGAAGGAAAACGGCGTTAGAAAGAAGAGAGTGAAATGGAGACAGAAAGATGTACACACACGGGCTGGCATGCATGGAAGTTCCTAGTGGTAGGTCCCCCTTCCACCACTTCTTGCATTGTAGTAGTACCAGAGTACCACCATACCACACTAATACTTTGGCTTGGGTTTAGTTTAACTTGGGATGATGTTAGTAACACTAGTCTATAGTAGAGAGTCGTATGTGTATGTGGCCTTGCCTTGGTTGGTGCTAGCTTGACTGATTCAGCATCTCACACACAATAAATCCCATCTCATATAATTCCTATTCGTGCATTATTCATTCATAGCGGATCAGGGAATGGGTAATGATCTTCTTCCTTGCTGTGCTGTGCTATATAAATTTATAGCACTTTATATACAAAGCTGCTGAAGCACCAGAAGCACTGAGCAACGGTATACTACCAGAAATAGAGAGAGAGAGAGAGAACAACTCGAATATTATAACATTCCATCTCGATCTCAACTACTTTGCCTATTTGGCTCCATTCAGTTCCTTTTCTCTCAGATTGCTTTTCCTTTCCTCGTTTCCTATTACAGTGTAATGATAAGAGAGTCGTTCTCGTTCCACTTTTGCCTGCCTTGCTTTGCCTCAGTTCAGTGTTCATGCAGCCCGTTTCATCCAGTATTGCGTCCTCCACCATACCGCAGAAGGACGGCATCAAACATGCAATCGCTGCTCACAGTACTGGAAACAGTGCCACTGCACTGCACTAACACAAATACCGAAATTGTACTCTGTACTCCACCATACGTATATAATACCACCATGCACCACATGAAATGCTTCTCATAGTAACTCTAAGTGCCAGAAGAGAGACGCGGAAACACACACACAGAATAACAGAACATAACAAAATAGATAGAGACAGAATAAAGCAAAGATAGCACCAAAAATATGTACATACAGGCTTTAGAAAGTACAGAGTCTACAGAGTACAGAGAAAGAGGAGGCAGTAATAGTATACAATAATAATGCAATATACGTATCACTGTATAGTTTGAATTGGAGTTGAGAACTTGCTTTAGCACTGCATCGTAGTAAATGGTGTGTTCTTATGCCGTTGCAATGCATTTTGCCTTTTCTCTGCGCTTCCCTGGCTTGGCTAGCTCGACACGAATCACCCCAAACGAATAGAATAAATCCTCCCGGCAATAATAACTAATGAATGAGTCTTTCTTGTGAGAGCGATCCTACTCAACTCTACTCAACTGAGCTGAGCCTCTGAATAGAAACAGAGTGACTACTGACTGTGTGTATGGGTGTGTGTAGAAGAATATATGGTCGAACAGAGAGAGAGACAAGGCAAAGCAATGGAAAAGCAACCGTTCCCTCACAAATCCTCTCCTTTCACACTAATGTATTCAATTCTCTGTCACAATAAATTGCTTCAATTTCCTCAAATCCATTCTCAACAGAGACGTATATACCGGGAAATATACACAAACTATCTACAACTCTTCTTCCCCGTTTCAGACTCGCGGAGAGAGAGCAGTTCGTCTTTCTATACATTCATTCATCCATCCATCTAGCCATCCATAGAACACAAACTGTCCTGGGAGTCTCAGTGTACACTCTACAACATTCTGCTACTTTTACCCTGTTACCTATACCTACTGTACCTATACCTCACATTGAAAAAACACACACACAGAGCACACAGATTCAATGCTCATGTGAGTTATACCATTTGTATCGTTGTTTTGTTCGGGCTGCTCTGATGCTATACGTAATCTTCTCTAAAGAATGAGCCGATATGTATCCAGCCCACTTACAATGTAACAATGCGACTATATTCTTGGCTAATGCAACTAGAGGGACAGACAGTAGCTTAGGTTCACAGAAAAAGAGAGAGCCCGACAGGATAGATATATGTGCCTACATACATACGACGTATTAGTACAGAGGAACGAAGAGTTGTACGTTAAAACTGACTTTGTCATGATAGAAACGCAGCGGAACAGTTGACAATACTAAAACGAGAGAGTAAAGAGTTGCTTTTCCTTCGATCTCGCTTTCCCTGAGGCATTATCAGAGTCCACCGAACGAAAGCCAATGCTCAATGTTAAATGTTTACCCTTACTCAAGTTTCCACTAAACAAATTCCCAGTCCCAGCTCAGGTTTTCAACAAAAAGGCACATGTACAATACAAAGTACAAATATGCATACAAACTGTGTACGCTACACTCGTTCCAATTCAATGTTTTTCATCTATCGCATTCTCTGTTTAACAAATAACCAAAACCAAAGACGGCACACACACAAAACACAACATTCGGCATACGAATCCCAAATCACATTCGAGAGTCTACCTTCCCATACACATTACACATCCTATACTACGTACACATACAATGCACACTAACTTTACAACTTGACTTTGACTTCTCTTGACTTTTTCCACTGCGTATATTTTCTCTTTCCCTTTCTCTCTCTCCATTTCATTTTGCAGCATGCCCATGGTGCATACTGTAAACAATTCAAACTTACATAACGAATTTTTCAAGAGAAAACTCTGCGAATACACACAGAGCAATGAAATCAGACTCTCATATTCAGCAGTTGGTTGAATTGCATTGTTTTGCTGTTTCATGTCAGACAGAATTGAATGTCATGCGAGTGAATACAAGAGCTTCATACTACAATAATGCACAAGAGAAAGAAAACGGCCCTGCGGCCAGTAGTTGTGGAATATGCATAGAGCGCAATATAATCTAATGTGTAACAATGGAATATAATAATAAAACGGGAAACAGAGCAGACGAGAGAGAAAGAGCTATGCCACGGCCATGTGACTCAGTATAAAGAGTTGAGAAGAAAAATACTGAAAATAAAACAAGGAATGAGTGCCCCAGACGTAGGGAATAGCCCAAAGAAACTGCTAATGGTCGCATAGAAGCTCACTCACGCTCACCCCCTTTTATTTTCTCTCTAGTTGATTCCAACATGGCAAAAGGACTCTCGACACACAAGCTAACTCAACCAAACTCTCAGCAGCAGCAGAACAGAATATTTTTTGAATTTCAAATTTTTACTCGTCGTTCTGTTCTAATGTTGCCTGTAATGTGAAAATGCAAAAAGGTGAACACAGACATAAACCTACTTCATATACCTATATGCACAAGAGAGGATGTTATGATGGCCGCCCAACCACAGTCAAGTCAAATGGGATGTAGTGCTAGTGCTTATATTTAGATAGGAAATAGATAGCTTTACTCTCCTTAAAGAACTCAATGTGGCACACAACCAACCAACCCACATACAGCTACTATGTCGAATAAGAAAGACCATACCAACGAGTACAACTACAACTACAAGTACTATAAGCTATAAACCTTCATATTCTAATAGCAAACGTTGGCAGTCTTTACTTAACTTTCCATATTATTTGAATAGCTGGAGAAAGAGAGAGAGAGAGAGTCAAGAAAGTGGTATCTGAAGTTGAATTCGGATTTTACATTTCTCCTCGAGAGAAACTACCACTATGTATAGTTCCATGACAAGAATACAGATATTCAGATTGCCTATAACTGTATGTATGTATGATTATAGTGAGTGCACACGCTATCTGAATTGGTATCTGTGTAGTGTGTGTATAGTGCATTTATATAACAAATAGGCTGGCAGGAAGGATACAGAAAGAGACCCACACCTTTTTTGCCAGGAGGCTCACTTAGACTTCATGTCTTATGGTTCGTCTGCTTCTCTGTTTCTGTATTGTATTGTACGTGCGTACATTACCTCTCCATACAAAGTATTACTACATTATTCGAGTCGAGTAAAAGTGTTTCTCAAGCACACACATTCTTATCGAGGAAACGCACACTGTTATGTTTTACAGTTGGATATTCCAGTGAATTTGAATCTTCTACTTTCTCCACTCCACTTTGCCCTTCAGCCTTCTTCCTCTTTTTCTACCTTTCCATCTTTTCCTTATCTTATTCTCCCATCATTTTCTATATTCCTCTCTGAACTCAACTTGACTTTCTATCTCCTTTTCCTTTCAATACACAAACCAAGCTAGATTTCGTCCTTTTAACCAATTCCTACAATACTAAAACTATGAGTTTGTAACTGTTACTCTCCTGTAGAATTTTAGCATGGTGCTACTAGTAGCATCAGAAGAGCAGTATAGTACGTTGGCAAAAGGGGAAAAGTGTACCTAGCAGTAATTCCACTGGTAGCTGATTTCAAAGATGCTAAAATATTTAGTTTTGGGATAAAAATGCTGAGGCGAGTGACGTCATGAGTCATGAGTGCAGTAAAGGTATTCCCAGTTGGAGGTGGTTGAACATGCACACAGTCCTCCTTTCTATTTCTCAACTGTCTTACGACTACTTTCTTTTACACTTCAGCTTTCTTCAGCAAACATCCTACTGTACTGTTGTAGTTCACCTACATGCCAGTTCACCCACCCCCTGTAATATCTACCATAGTGTAAAGACTATGGCTGACTATAACGGTAATAGGTAATGGCTGAGTCTGTTACAATGAGTAAGTTTACCTCTTTGGT
>JAQFYB010002561.1:0-23839 GCA_034694085.1 Pogonognathellus longicornis
AGAGCGAGTAAAAAAATCTCGGCTTGACTTTGAAACATTGCCATTACTGCGTCGATACCACCCTTTTGTCTTCTGTGCATTGGTTGGTGGAGGTTAAGTGTAATGAAATGAGGTAAGTTCCGTGTACATCGTTAAAAGTCTAATTAAATTAATATTATTCTACATAGACAATAGATGCCATATTATAGCTTTGTCTTCTATTCTGTTGTATTTACATTAAGTGTGTTGCGTGTAAGAATATAGTGATAAAATACTTTAATATGAATATAATAAATATCATGATTTGATATAAATTGAGTCTTTGTTACTGCGGGCCTAAAGTGTCAGGTTTGTATAAATAGTCCGTGAAGTGCAGCGGGTATTTTGTTGCGGAATTTGGCTTTAGCAATTTCTTGAAAATTTTTAGCATCTAGGAACAGTAAAAAGTCTTGTTGATCGGGATCTGCTGACTCGACGGGTGATATGATGACTCCATCGTCTTCATCTGTCTCTTCAGACGCAATGGTTTTACGAGGCACAAATATTGGTTCACAAGGTCCAGGAAATTGAGAACATGTACCTTTCCACATTTTAGTTTCTTTGGTAGCAACATCAAATTTGCATAAAGAATGAGCATACGGTAGATTCTGTTTGGAGAAAAGTGTTCCCCCAGAGTACATGAAAGTATGTTTTTTTCCCAGAAAGCCTTTATTGATTGAAATGGACTCAACACCTCTCTGGCTCAATTCTTCTGGGGTAACTATAATCGTGTTTCCTTTGCGTACAGAAGTCGCTGTGCAATTCAGCATTTTTTCAACTAAATTTTTACCTTCTTGTAAATCTTTTATGTTCACCGTCGTAGGAAGTACATAGCGTTGGATGCACGACGGCTCCATAATATCAATTTCATTGTTGCGGAGTTTACTCAGGTTTGTAGCGTCCGTGGCGAAAGGATCTCGAGCACTTGCGATATCAACTACAACCTATAAAGTCAACACAGTTCACATAAAGCAGATCAATTTTACTCCAGACACGATTTACTGTCTCCATTCTGCTGATAAATATGAAATGCTTATTTTCCTACACGTGCGATGATGACCGTGCCGTGCTATGCGTATCGATAAAAAGTTTTCTTACCTGATTTTCTTCTTCATAGCAGTTGACAATATGAAGAAAGAAAAATGATTCATGAGACATAATTTCATTGTTTAAAACTCTGCCTGTAGATTTTTCAATGATATAAAATCGATTCTTGTCCTGAGGACACCACTCAAGCCATTCTTTGCACGAATATCCTTTTACATGAGCACTTAGCACCCGGGACACTCGCACAACATAAGGCTGTTCAACAAAGATGATGTAATTCTTCGTCATTCCGAAACTATGCTGCAGTAAAATTATAATTTATGCATTAAGTTTTCCTACTCATCTCCAGAAATATTGTAAAACTTTGAATTTCACGTTGCGTTGATTGCGTAGCTGCGATACTTACGTTAAAAGCAAGAGCCCCTGACCACCTACTTGAGATCGAGCAAAGCGTTCGAGACTTCTTCAATCGAGTCTCTAAAGTGTCATTACTACCCGCAGAGCTTGGAATTTTCGTCACATTGTATTTGAGAGATGGCAAAATGGAAAAACCCATATTGTACACATCCCCATTTTCATCAGTCAGCGGATGTACGCCAAATCCATTCTGACCAAACAATTTCTTCGCGTCATATTTCTCGTAAGTCTCCAAAGTGCGAGGGTTGATTCGACGGAAGTAACATGTAGGCGCAGCAGCAAATACATCCAATCCTAATTCAAACAATGAGCCGGAACAGTTATCACTCAATTCTACACCAGCCTGCAAATAAACCATGACAAATTATTTGCACCGAAAAAATTCACTTTCTTATATAAAATGTGCGATTGAGACTCTTCGGATCATTCTGTACTACAAGCACTTACAACGGTGGAAATAAGTTTCGAGAATATGTTTCTGTTCCCTTCATTTGGTGGTCTCGTTCCAAATTCAGTAATACATGGTCTCCCAGCTGCTACAGCTTTTAAGTATGCTTCAGACTGCACATATTTTTTCTCGAATTTAACAGTAGAGTTTGCACCATTAATCTCAAACTTGGAAATAATTCCATAACCATCCAACCAAAAGTTCATAGCAAAATCTCCGAAGTCGAAAAGCCCTGGCCCGATTTGAAGAAAACTTCCATTGAGCCATTCTGGTACTTTACCTACAAACAAAATAAAATGAGCACCTACATAAAAACAATTCCCCCATTCTCCACACGTACACAACCATAATATAATACACATAAAAAATTTATCAAATCTATGATACAAAAAGAACACATGCTTCTAATGTTTATACTATACACACCATATTTTATACTACGTGTATATTACATCTGTTTTTACCTTCTACAGTCACTTCTTCCGCTTCTTTGGTTTCTTGAGCAGTCTGAAAGAGATACGAGATGTTTACCTGGGCACCTTCCATGTTAGCTTAACTGTACTTAGCCAGGATGTAATAATCACCAATCTACTTAAAACATGAAAGGAAGACGAGCACGAGTAGCTGAACACACTTCTTTAAAAGATCAATTAGTACCACTTGTCTTTTGACAATTGCTCTCTCAAATTATTCACGACTGCCAGTTTTTACCGCTACAAGTTGTGTTATATGATGTGAGTTTGTGGTCTCGAGTGAGCCAACATAAGTTAAAGCTATATACAACGTTGACAGAGCTGCGTTTCTTTAAAACTTGTTTTAGCTAAGGGGTTTCTTGCTTGACTTCTGCTGACATTAAGCTTCACGATGGGAATAATACTCCCAACGAAAAATATTTTACAACGTATAGGCAGCAATGGGGCAGTCGTTCTCCTTATATTCTGTATGTATGTTCAAGTTGCTCCTTTATCAGACACAGAGCTTTGACTTTTCCACATTATCTCTGATAAAACATGCACTCCCTGCACGCATCATATACTTATGTAGCTGTAAAAGATCCTACACTTCATCTGTACTTGCTTACAAGTTGCTACATACAGCAACCTACTAACCTAACTCTAACTTACCTTTAATTCAATCACCTGAGAATCATCTTTTTCCAAGGCGCTTTTCTGAGTGTGAGACTAAGTGTATTAAGTATTTATGTACCATAAGAATTCTGGCTTTTCGATGTAATAAAGTAATAAACGTAAAAGGATTAGTGGTAAAAATGTGCTACCTGCATACAATGCGATATACGCAGCAGTCTAGTAATCATCCTGCATTCCAAATATATACCTACCTATATAATAGATACGTGTAATATGTACTTGAGTATATTATGTCAACCTAAGTGGATGGATAGTGTTTAATACCAGGAAAACATAAAAATCACGCTTTCAATGCATCCACGTGAATTTTTGTCAATGAGTCCTGCTACGGACCTGCTGACACTTTAAAGGATAGCTGTCATATTTATGCACATAAAATACCAAAGTTCATTATATATCAGTTTACAAACCTTTATTTGCTGGTCAATGTACAAAATTGTATTGAGACAAAATTCGTTATTACATCATAATAGCATGGCAGTTATGTTGATTTAATTACATCACAAAATTGGATTGTGTATGAAGGAAAGGGAGCCGTTATGTAATAAATGAACCTACAGTTTTTATTACTTGGATATTATTGTTGATTTCTTAATGTATTTTAGTTGGAATTTCCACTTGATATATTATAGTACCGGTATGAGGAATCATGGAACAATTGTGAAATAAATAGATTACCTAGGTACCTAATAGTACCTATGTACACCTTGAGCAAACTACGTATATAAATAACCCTTTTGAGAAACTAAAGGGTTAAGTTCACATAGAATATTTTTTTAAATTCAATAAAACACAAATAAACTCATTATTATATATAATATATGCATCATGATTTCATGATAGTACGGTACACGTTTTTAACTTGTTTCAATCGTAACAGAGTTAGAAATATCTCTTATACCTAACGTTTATAACTATCTATAATTTCTTGCCCAGCTCATGTAGAATTGACAGTTGTGAAGCTAAGACTATAGAAGAAATAATATTACAAATCTGGATCTGAGATTTACAGCCACGATGTTGCTGATCATCAATAGTTAGTGAAGGAAATGTACACGAGATGTGAAGATCTTGTCCATTTAGTCCGCAGGGTTCTACAGATGTGACATACGAACTTCCAAGAATGGCTTGCATAGAATTCTATATTAATAATTTCAGGAATAAGATGAAAAATTAAAAATAGGTAGTTGGAATAAAAAAGAAAAAAAATCTCACTTTCCCCATCGCTGTGAAAACAGCGTTTAGGATTTGTGGTGTTTGTAAATTGAAGCCTCCAGTTGGTCCCGAGTAAGATTTTCCCATTAAATTTTTCAGCTTCTGAGCTCTGATCAAATCTTTTACAGAACACTTGAGGGTTTTTCTAATTAACTCTGCCGACACGACACTTTCAGCAACAACACACACCCCCATCATTGACTCCATTGTCATTTTACACTTGCAGTGATTGTGAGTCGAAGCATCTGTAGCTGTAGGAGCACAAGATTTATCTTGTGAACACCACAAATCACCAACACGAAACACAATTTTCATGTCGTCAAATATTTGCTTCATTAAGCCCAATACTGCCTGCACCCCTTTTGTCACGTTCCTAATTTCCATAGAATCGTCTGTCTTAGTATGCTGTAACGTAAATCTGATATAAAGAAATTCCCCTGCTGTGTATCCATGTAGTCTACATAGAACGCTACACGGACTCGCAAGCTCATATGCAGATTTCATAATCTCAAAATTTTTACAAAGATTTAAGCTTAGAAGAGCCTTGCCAGATTGTTCTTCACAGGCAAATTGAACAACTGATCCTGCCTCCATGTTCCTTGTTACAATTCGACTGGACACACCACCCACAAACAAAGCCTCGGCAATTCTATTCATATAATAAACCAGACATTCATCTCTAGTAGCAATAGGGATTCTGTATACTTTTTCGTTAATCTTGAAAGGTCCTATCATTGACACTGGAATTTCAACGCTTCCAACAAAATGTGACTCCCTGTTTTCCGATGCGTTATGTTCAGCTCGTACTACGAGACTATTGTTATTACTCTCACAGTATGTAAATATTTTAGTATCTTCTTTCTCCCGGTTCCTGTCTGAGTCTACAGCAGACGATGTGGCATAAACATGCTTCGTTGAAATAGTGTCTGTGAAAAAGTAATTCCAAAAAAGAGTTATTATTAAACATAGACACTGCTCTATTCTGGGTCTACTACTGAATATCTGGACAATAAAAATTTGCTATATCGCATAAAGTTAAAGTATTTGTTATTACCTGGAGGCATTTTGAGAATTTTGGAATAAATCCAATCCACTTTTCCGCTTATTTTCCTTGAAGTTGCAATGAAATTGGAAACAGTCAGTTGAATGTCTTATAGTACCTACCTACTATATGCACTATCTTTCTCTTGTGACCACGAAATGAACTTGAAATCTCAATTTACCGATTGTTTATAGTTTCTCTCCACTTGACTGCTATAATACTTTTGCAGTTTGTGTTGTACAAACTGCAAAATATAAGTTCTATTGTTCACCTTCATCAATCATTATAATAGTGGGAACTGGGAGCCTTTACCCAACATGCTTTTTAAGAGAAGACGAATATCTTAGCTATCTACAATAAGTTTTTCTTTACAGTGCCTTCCCTTTCATATAATATTTGCTCAAGAGATTATATGATTTTGTGTTTTTTAGCTCTACAGATGAGTAGTAGGTACCAACCAAGCGTTAACAACATAAAAAGCACCAATCCAACGCAACGTGAGGGAAAAATGTGTTGCGTTATGGAACAGCAGAGGAAAATGCTCAATTTTCGTACTAGCCACATTTTCCTTCGGGGGTTAGCGTCAGTCTCCCGAGATTACTTTATTGTTGATTGTTATGGGATTAGAATGCCCAAACAATGAGCATGAGTTGGAACATTATTAATAAACAAGCATTCTCTTAAAGTCCTCTCATTTTACAAGCAACAAAAACCGTTCCTATACAGCACAGTACCTATAAGCGGTTTGATGCTTGCATGTATCCAGACTTTTTTCTAAGATGCTTCACTCATGTATACATCGACAGCGTAAAAGTTCATTCTAATGAACACTCTGTGACGTCAAAAATTGCATGTGAAAAAATAGTAATTGTTGTTTATAGTGCAGGGAAATTGTCATTATGTATTTTGCTTAAGGCAATCAAGAGTGGAACTATTTAGATTGAAACTATTCACTTAGTCTTATACATAGGAAGCATAATATATGCAGCATTACAAAGTAGCTTTAAAACGGAGTTATGAGATTTCTTGAAAAGAACTACGTCGTTGTGAATCTAAAGGGTTTTTTATGTCGTAATTGACGTGCATTCAGCCAGGCTGAATATTACACACGTTTTTCGTAATATGAAGCCAATGCACGGTATAACTTAATTCTGGATTGAAGGAATCTCGCGTAGTAATGTACCTAGAAATCCGGTGATTTTACCTGTTGGTATTGTTGGGCTGAATGAATTACATAGACAAAATTATTCAAGGTCAAAGTCAGGAAAACAGATCCGGAATGTTTTAGAGGCAGTTTTTAATATGGATTACAGTTTTTAATATCAGTTACATAATTTTTCAACAAGTAGTCATACTTCATGTAACCTTAACTTCTACCCTTTTAGTCAATATCTAGTCAGCCTGATGTGCCCATCACGCGACCATTCATTAGCAGCTATAAATTTTTGATAAATCTACTATAAAATTATATAGCTACCACCATATTATTACACACCTTCTTCGCATGTGTCAGACTTCCCAATGTATTTCGCTGATTGCTGAGCTATATAATATTATATTGCTCAGCTTTATGCATAAAGTTATTTATGAAACCCTTAAAACTATTGCCTGCCTATTGTATACTATACACCACCCCGGTCTGCGGGTACGTTTTTTGTTTACAGATCAAAATTGCTTTTAACGCATCACCTACCATTATATAAATGGAAAAAAATATTATATTTTTTAAATAACGACTGGTATTTCATACCAGTATATAATATAGTCATTTATAGGAATCAGGACAATTTAGAATACACTGGACAGATGGGATAAAATAAATCACCAAAGTAAACACTACCTATGCAGAAATAGTTTTGAGTTTCCTCATCAAATATCATGTTGACAGTTATTCATGCAAACCTAGTTCAACTTTTTTTGAACGATTGCCTTTAGAAGTTTGATCTTTAGATGTTTGTTTACCCCAAGTAGTACTTATGCACGTAATCGATTTCAAGTAAACTCAAACACTTACAAATACTTGTTAAATGTCTGCTTTCGTTGTGTGTGTAAAGAATTGCTTGCTGTACAATTACTACCTCATTGGCATACGTTGTAATGAATACTAGTGAATGTAAATATGACAAACTTTAGAAAAATTGCAAACCGGTTGAACAGCCAATATTTTAAAAACGTGCCCCATGTAAACTATCATTATGCTTTACTTCTACTAAGTGTAAGGAGCTACTTACCAGCAGATACAAATGGATCTCTTATTGTTCACACGTATTTTCATGCAAATGAAACTATGCTTACAGACGTTAGCTTAGAAAGGTAGACCATAGGTATTTTCTTTTTTTTCTCGATCTACTCGGTACATGCTATCTGTACAGGGCATACACAAATACCTAATTTTACAGGTTTCTCAAAACAACTTTTTTGTTTAGATTCATTTCTTGGAAATGTGCATCACGAAATAAGTTAGCCCTTTCTGCAAATGAGTTGCACACGTATCTGGTATTTCTCTCAAGTTCGATATAATGCAGGCCCCTCATCCTAAAATCCACATTTCTCCTCGAGCAAAGCTGCTGAAGTTTACAACAAATGAGGATGGTTTAACATTAAATCGTTTTGTTTGATTTGAATAAAATATTTACCAAATTGAAGTGAAAGCCTTATACTACCAACTACAGTGTTTATTAAAAAAACTATTAGTTGACAAATCACCAGCTACAGTAATAAAATGAGTGTTACTGAAACTAAAATTGAGTTAGGGAGTCCATTATGGATTCCGAAGAAAAGGACGACAGTTTTGGCAGCAATCGTAGGTAAGTGATTAAATAAATTAAACACAATTCTATTAGGTATACTTTTTTCAATATGTCCCCGGAAATTCAACAGCAAAGAAGATTCACTTAAGATTGACTTGGTTTATTTTTAGCATCCGTAAGTTCCTTCTGCTTAGGCACTGTGCTTACATGGACTGCACCAGCATTACCACAGATAAAGGAACAACCTGATCTAAAAGACATTTCTCGTACACAAGAGAATCTCGTTGCATCAATTGCAATGGTAGGCACTAATAATACGCATTTGATGTTACTATTATTTTAACTTAACAGTGAAGTATAAAATTGTCATTGACATCTCGAATTTATAAACACATCTTATTACAATTTACAGTTGGGAGCTTTACTGTCGGCACCCGCTGCTGGTTACGCCATGGGTGCAATTGGACGGAAAAGTACGATGTTAATTATTGCCATTCCCTTCACAATGGGGTGGGCTATGATTGCATGGGCTGTTAATGTTCCAATGCTTTATGTTGGAAGATTCGTTACAGGTTAGTGGGATTAGTTACAACTCCTAACTTCTTGAAATCTTCTTTAATACCTTTCACTGTGGTAGTAAGTATAAGTATTATGCAAATTGAATCGAAAATGCATTTTCGTAATACATTTTATAATCCCTATAGGATTCTGCGGTGGTGCTACAACGGTGGTAGTGCCAGCTTACGTCAGTGAGATTACAGAGGACAAAATCCGCGGAACATTAGCCACAGTTATGATTTTAATGCTCGTAACGGGAATCGAATTTACGTAAGTGCGAATTTTTGTTTCTATTTTAAATTGAATTCTTACCTAGTCGAAATACACAGGTAGGTGTAGAGTATACTAGGTACGATGATTTATTTAAAATAAAATTGAATACACATTGAGATTGAAATGATTGTATAAAAATATTGTGGATTTGTAAAACTTGTAGGTACATCATTGGAAAATACATGTCATACTTTTGGCTTACTATAACTTGCGGTTGTATTCCAATGGTATTTTTGATCAGTATGATTTTCATGCCCGAATCTCCTCGCTATCTTCTC
The DNA here is from genome assembly GCA_034694085.1 of Pogonognathellus longicornis. Classification (NCBI taxonomy): domain Eukaryota; kingdom Metazoa; phylum Arthropoda; class Collembola; order Entomobryomorpha; family Tomoceridae; genus Pogonognathellus; species Pogonognathellus longicornis. Next base: position 9,195 of record JAQFYB010002561.1, read on the forward strand.
ACGAAAGGGAATCCTCAGAAGGCCAGCAAGGCTTTGGAATGGCTCAGAAGAGCTTCGAAGAAACAGTACATAGAACCTGAGCTGAGCAAAGTAACTCTTTTTCTATGAAATATTTATGGGAATGACATGTTGGGAGCTATAGGAAGATTTTCAATAAATATGTTGGGATTCAGAGGGCATATTATGTAAGGTAAATAATTTATTCGTGTTTTAAACTAGATTGAAGGGTCTATCGAAGATTCAAACGGACATTCGTCTAACTGGAGAGATTTATTCACAGCTGATGTAATGAAGCCAATGGGCATTTGTATAGGACTGGTAATATTCCAACAGTGTTCTGGTGTCAATGGTGTAGCTTTCTACACAGTCGACATATTTCGCTCAGCTGGAACGGAAATGGATGCAAATACTGCTTCGATCATTATTGGACTGTGCCAAATACTCGCAGTTCTCTTGGCTCCTATTGTACTCGTTGACAAACTTGGCCGAAAAATACTTTTGCTTGCTTCCGAACTCACCATGATCCTTAGTCTGATCGCACTGGGATCCTATTTCTACATAAAAGAGCAAAACGGGGATGTTGCGTCTCTCAGTTGGCTACCACTAGTCTCTCTTATTTCGTACATTGTGGGCTACAACATTGGCATGGGCCCCATTCCCTGGCTCGTAATGTCGGAGCTTTTACCAAATCATGTCAAAGGTACTGATCTCTTTCCTTCATTTTCCACGATTATTCCACAGTTATGCGTGTCTGCTATTGTAGTACATACAACCAGGGCTATATACATACAATATTGCTGCAGGCACTTGCACTCGTAGATCGTAGAACATATTCTAAAATAACGAAGCAGACTGTATGTTATGTTTATGTACGAAGCTATAGCTAACACGAGGAAAACCTCAAGCATCACCTTAATTTCTTCAATGATGACTACGAGAGTGTTGTAGTATATTACATCTAATTAGAATTTGCTTTCATTATACACCTAGGACTCGCCTCATCCACCGTTACAACCTTATATTGGATTTTATCTTTTCTCGCCGCTCAAACGTTTAAAGATCTCGGTGAACTCTTAGGATGGTCTGGACTCTACTGGGTCTCCGCAGGAATCTGCATAATTGGAACCATTTTCATTCTTATCCTCTTGCCAGAAACCAAAGGCAAGAGTTCTGATGAGATTCAAAAGCTCTTTCTCACTAAAAGACAATCACGGAAACTCACCATCACTGCCATAGGGGATAACAACAAGGGCATTGACAATGCCGTCTTTCAACTCTAAACTGTCATTTCCTTCAAACACTTCAAATATATATAACATAATCGCAATGCTCAAGTATTATGTCCATAATATATCGTCGTACTCAAATGCATTGATATTATTTTACTGATTGCCATACCACATTACTATATTATGTACCCTGTAACTCAATGTACTGTAAATAATGTTACTCATATGTTGTTGCTATTTAAGTAAACACTCCACTAGTCAAAAAAGAATCCTATCGCGTAATTGTTAATTACTTTCCAATGTTTAAATCTAATTTGGTTTATTTAATACTGTCCTAATATAATGTGGTATTTTCTTGTTGGTGGCATGTCATTCATTTCCAAAACATGAGACGAAAGGACCACACTACACTGCTACTTGTAAATAAGATCTAGTATAATGGTTGTCTAATTGTGTTGATGTTTTCAAGTTACACAATACAGCAAAGTTAGTGGAAATAGAAGTTTACACAGCTTCTCAACTGTTGCAAGTTGAAGCACAAACAAACAACTAGGAGCGGTTTAAAAGATACATGTAAGATCTTTTTTCTGTTGAGACATATTATACAGGTGCATTGTGTATAAAATACATATTTAGGGTTTAAAGGTATGGAGTAGGTGGTACAAACGTGATATATGTTTACTCTATGTGTATAAATGTAAGTATAGTTGATAGGTATATGAATCAAGACTGACGAGCTGGCAAGGCAATGAGTGAGATAGGAAATGGCCTGAAAAGCTTTTAGTTTGCAGTAGTCTTGGTGGGTTTTTGGCTTGGACAAGGTGCGTTGCTCTCTTGGAGCTTTCTTCCTTGCAAACACTGGAATTTAGTCCGTGTGTGGTAACAGAGTAAAAGTGTTTGGAGAAAGGTAAACTTTAATAAGACTTTTGACTATGATGAACTAAACACACTACTTTGTATCTACACAGTCTACGTACATTTATTCTTCTCCTTCTTGGGCAATGCACTGTGCTGGTGTGCAATGCGTGGTATAAACTGTTGCAACTTCTGAGAAATAGTAGAATATATTATTATAGAACATACCTAAGTGTTGACTGTTCATTATACGTGTCTGTAAGCTTACTAATGGAGATGGTCGCCTCCAGTACTCGGGAGTTTTCACTGTGGGAGACTAAATTTACATAAAATGGAATTTACATAGAAACACTTGGTTGGTTACTTAGTAGTTATTATACAAGGACTATTGCCAACTATCTACAAAACAACAAACTAGGCTAAACTCATAATACTTGTAGTTCTTATTAAAGATAAAACAGCATAGTCCATGGCTATCGTTGGAGAAATCTTGAAATTCATTTTAGGTCGATAATTTACACAGAGCAACCTCATTTCACAGACAGCGCGAGACATTTGTTGATAATAATTAATGAATTCTTGACGGAAAATAGATTTTCTATCTATTAATGAGCTAACTTTACGCATAAAAGAATACTGGTAGTATATTTCCAGACTTTCCAGTTAAATAAGATGCCTCATTGACTCTCACTTTGTTCAGCACAACTTTAAGGTACATATATTATTTGCTTTTTAACGTGCTGGATGTCATTAGTATTTACTATGCACTACCTACTACCTATACCTAGTACCCATACCTAGTACCTACCAAGAAAGGTACTTGAGTTAACTCTGTTTACGCTCAATTGTAAATCTGAAGTCATTATAACATGTTGAATATTGCTTTTTGCAGAAAATAGTTCAAGATAATTCTACACTATATTAAGTCTATACACTATACAGTATTCCAGTATTTATTTATTTGCTAGTACACGTGTATTTCTATACAAATGCACTACACTGTATATCCTATTGCTGTCTGCATGGTGGTATAGGTAGGAATGAATGTTGTTATGCAGCGAGAAATGTGCCATTTTCTCTGGCTGGTTGATAAAGTGATGAGTGGTAGCGGGGAGGAAAATGGAAGACGTAAATGAAAAAAAGAATGAGAAAAGTATCTCAATTCCATGAAGAGTGGTTGATCGGAGAGGAGTTTGGTTGGTTTGGACATGTCTGTTCTAGTGTAGAGACGACGCGATGGCACGGCATGCGTTTTCCTCGCATCATAATTAAGACAATATGACAGATTCTGAAGGAAGAGACAAAGTCAGACGAGATGAGAAGCCGCCTGCAGCCAAAACCTCCAAGTCCATAAGGAAATCTATATTTTCAATGTAAGATATAAACAGACAGTGTGTGTATGTGTGTGTGTAATAACTGCATACTTGCCTCTCTATATGTCCTTGTCTCCTGCTTTCATCACAGTTCATGTGATTTTCGTGAAGATGCAAGTGAAAGTCAAGCTTAACTATACACAGAAGACTTACAGTCGGAACAATTCATACAAGAAGTCAAGAAGGATAGTTTCATTCCCATCTTCAGGCATCTTCCCTTTCCTCCTCCACTTCGACATGCAGTCACGTTGACTTTTCGGTTACTTTGTCTATACTTTTATAATATCGCCGTATACACTTTTCTTAGTGCATATAACGACTGTTTGTTTCTATGCTTTACTTCGTCTCCCTGATCGTATTGTAACTACTGTGTATACTAGGAGTATACGTATACATTATATATTGCTCTAACTTAACATTTGACTTATTGCTAGACTCCATGCATGGTCTGCTCAGCTCTGGTCGTCGTCGACGGCCTTAAAACTTGACTTGGCTAGCTTATTCCTTCGACTTAGATTTCGAATCCTTAATTCGTTTTAAGCCAACACGTCAATTGCAGGGCGAAACGTTGTCGAGACCAGAAAGAAAATTTTTCTCGCTTCGGTTCCTTTACTCATTCCTTCCCTTTGCTATTATGTCTATACACCACACTCTTTATAAGAACATTAGTGCATTACATGGCATTTCGCTTGTCGCTCTTTCGATTTACTTGTTACTTGTATTTATTTTTCCCTTGTCTGCTCTAATTCGTATAGAAGTACGGACACACTACACATGTATGCATCTTTCTTTTCTCAAACTTAATAACCACATGCAAGCAAAATCCTCTCACTTTTACTTTTACGACTATTTTCGTAAATAAATTCTGGAAATGAAATATCTCCTAACCGCACCTCCCCCAATCTCAAAACTAAATAAAAATAATGAGATTGTTACTTCGTAGTAGAATTGTTACTTTTTACTAAGTTATATGTTGCAAAATGTAGGTTGACAATGCTTTAAATTACATACCTACTTCCACAAATATTTTTATATTCATATGCATCTAGACTTTCTAGACTGTAATTTTATTAAAAATTCCAAAAGGTTATATTTTATGATCCCCTGGAATCCTCCACTAGAAAAGCATAAAATCGTGATCAGTATTAAAAACACTAATTTTTAGTTGCAATTTTGAGTGGAGAATTCCAGGGGACCAACCACTGACGGGGGATGAGGTTGTTAGGAGGTAATCAAAAAATGTCAAACTTTTACATTTGTTCCTTGAAGTATATAAAATTCTATATTTTGCAATTTTTTCAAAGACGACACGTGTTTTGCACCTGTATTTATTCATTATACAATTAACTAAATGAGTGAAAATAATTTTGTTGGATATTACATTTACATTTTTAATAAAGTCACATGAGACTACATAAGATACGAAACAAAGAAACACATACCTGTAGTAAGATAGTATTTTAACATGTTTATTCATAGGCATTAGCCACAAAGTACACAATAACGAATCTTTCTTCATCATTGTTTGTGCAAAGCTCTCAATAGCCTAAATAACTTATCTATATCCAACGAGATTTCGCATTTCGCAAACTCTCGTTGATTGTGAAAAGCAAATGAAAGGAAATAACAGTGAAATTCGACTCTTTCATTCTTATGGTTGTTGCTAATCTTATGTACTATTCTTCTTTCCACTTTTCCAAGTAGTATTTTCACTTCCAATTATTGACTGTCGCTGTTGCAGTCTAATAAAGTATCGTCGTAATAATTTCTTTTGCTTGTATATCTCAATTACTGATCATCAGTGTTGCTTTCCTCCACCATTACCTTCAACCTTGACTATCATCCTGGAGCCAGTAGTCATTCTGGCTAGTCATTTCGAATTTCTATCTTTCGTTGTCCATTAAAAGAGGTGAATGTGAAACAAGGAAATGCTCACCAGGAAACACAAGGGAAAAGAAAATAAACCGATAATAGCTTGGAATCCATCTTTGTGTAGTGGTTTATAGACACCAGAGTCTTGAACCTGAACTAATAAAAAAGTAATGCGTTGTAAAAACAATATCTGGATAATATTTTATTACACAATTTGATCATGTCTTTCATTTCAAACCAATCCACCCCTGCCTTTCACTAACTTTCCCATTAGATGTGCATTAGTCAATTGTTTTCTACCTAAATTGAGATTACACATTAATAATATTATAAAGAAATTATTGTGCCGAATTCTTCTGCAAATACTAAACTCAATTCGCGATAGCACATGATTCAGTGTTCAAAGTGTACAATCAAACATTTTCAACACTGTTTCACTCAATGATATGTACAGATATTTATAGACATACATACATTAGAAGTAAGAGTGTTGCATTTGAAGTTTTATAGGGGAATAATAATTACTTACAGTAATTATAGTAAGTATGGTCTCTGCTTGATGTATTTACTTAATTGACATTCGAAGATTACAATTAGTAGATTTCTGTTGATTCTACCTGATCCCAAAGGATGTACTGGGTGTGAAGCTTATATTATTGGCAATGGTGTAAGCTCTTTCTCTCTATAAATGTGTTTAAAAAAAACTAAAGTATTAGCAAGAGGATTTAGTAGTCGGAGAAGATAAAAATCGGGAAGGGGAAGTGAAATAAAGTGAACTCAAGTGTTAACCAATTTCTTCAGACGGCAGCCACCATCTTTCACACTGACAATCTAGATAGAGAAAATCATTCACACGGCTCTATTAACTGATGGACTGATGGATGGAATCAGGGAGAGTGCGGGAGAATTTACTAAAATAGATAACTATAAGTACAAATGTATAGAGGGAAACCTGTTCATAAGGATAAAAACTTTCTTATTCCGTGGAGCACTTGTAGTATTTTCCCTGTGTGTTTGTTAAGTGCATTAAAGAGTGAATTTCCCTTTTAGACTCCGCTTCATACACACACTTTTCCACATTCATCTCAGAAATTGTGTACACACAGAATGTCTTATGTCTGTATCTTCTTTACATGCAAGGCACTTCTTTGACTTACTTATCCATACCTCCTTTAAATGTATGTAGCCAGACACGGCAGGTGGTATTTCCTCTTACTCACTGTCATTGATTTTAAATAATCCGTTCCCTCTGCTGTGAAATACGCTGCATACAAAACGAATAGGTGTACTATATGTATCCCTGTGCACTTTTACTCAGTATTCACATCTATCCATAAATGTCAGATTTTACCATGTTATACGTAACGTGTGGCACTACCTATATACATAGAATACACTTTATAGTGCATTATGATCACATGCCAATTAAACTTATCTTTTGAAAGCAAAATTCTAGTTAGTTTGCACTAAAGCATCGAACACATTTGCGCATTTATTTTTAGCACGCACTTGCACTTGCTTTAATTAAAGACACAGGCAACGTTGTTGTAGTAGTGAAACATTTCTGAGGGAAAAGGTAGCAATAATGATTCTCGTGTATGGTGGTTATACCTTTTCGTCCTTGCAATGTGTTTCTTTTGCAAACTGATTGCGAGTCATATGTCACATCTCATCTCAATAATAATGTCATCGTTATGAAGATGTTCTCTGCCAGAAAGGGTTTTACAGAATAGAGAATTGAAAAATTACTCTTTGTATTATGCCTTCGCACACTGTACATTTGTAGTAGTATGCAAATGCACAATATGTCTGCAAACTCTGCATTTGCACAAGAACCAAGGAAAACTCGTCTTTGCTGCCACAGTACAATAATGTCGTTCAATCCATCAAATCCAGCTGCGTAAGCACAAATAAAAATGAAAGGCTGAAGATGAATTATGAGGATACTATTATGTGTACTTTCCCTAAAGCTGTGTCTTTATTTCTTCTATTTTTAACCGGATTTTCCACCCTAACATTCAAAGGAATCTTTATTAGCAAATGAGTTTAGCATAATAGGCAATTTAATTTTTGCTCAGTGCAATTACCTAATAAATCTGCTGTAGTATTTCACATAGAGAAATACATTTAATTAATATAACCTTTGTAAATGTAACTATAACAAGAATCTTGAGCTGTTTAAAGTTCCTTATTAGGTACCGTCGTTGCAATGCAAGTGCAAGTGTACCAGATTGCCATTATATTTTATTTAGAACTATTATATAAAAAATTTAACATAATATTTTATAGGTTTTAGCAACTAAAGGGCATTTTATTAAATATTGAATACTTGTAAGGTAAGTTTTAAATATATGCAAGACATGATTGTGAGTGTTGTGTAGAGTAATGTGTGTGTAATGTAATTGGTAGTACTGAAAGTTGTATAAATATGGAATTGTATAGGGTCAGAGGTCACGTTGCTCCCTAAAGTCGTAGGATGAGGGACACGGAGTGATTTACAGTTTTGCGGGGACATTTCTCAATTGTTTTCGGTTTCGTGACGGGGAATGGGTCTCTCTGGACCAGTTTTCAAGGGTTACGAACGTCGCAAAAGACGCGAAGGAAGGAATGCCGATTGCCCCATTTCCATCTTTCTCCACGAGCTGCTTTTCTCGTTTCTTTCCCCGAACGAAGCAACGACCGAATGAATGTACTTACTTTTCTTCTTCTGTTGCTTTACTTGTCCATGTTATGTAACTACGTAGTCCGTCTGTCTACTTTTAGGCTTTCTGGCTAAATGCAAACTGAGGCAGAGTCAGAAGAGTGAGAGAGAGCTGAAAAGAGAGTTCTCTTTTCGACTTGAGTTTCTTCATACACACCATACCATGCGAATTTCTATTACCTAGCATCGGATATACCTTCATCTATTATGCACTCAATACAGATAGAGTGGGAGCATGTAACGGAAGATCTCTCCAATTTTTTACTCGCAAGCGACTAGAGCCAGAGAGCTATCAAATGGATATATCTCCCTTACCTTACCTCGGCCAAAGCAATGTTTCTTTCTCCCAATCCTGCCACCACCATTACTGCACGCACTACACTATTCTATGTTGCAATTTTAGTAGACACTTACTGATACTTTTCCTTGTACTATTTGTATCCCTTAGTTTTACATACTATCGCATCATTTCTTCTCTGCCCAAGAATTCTCTTCCCTATTTCCTAACATCTTAGGTGAGTCATTTTTTACCTCTTACAAAACTTGACTACAAATCTCGACGTTTTGCCATTTCAGCGATGAAGTATCCATAATCCGTGTGTGAACAACGATCCAATGACGTTTAATCGTAATACAACACATACACCCCACTACAATTCTTTTTACACAACACTACTACTCCCACACACAGACAGACACACAGTCTTCACGTAGGTATACCTTAGGTATACCCATACCTATGTAATGATAGCTGATTTTAACACATAGCACAGTAATATGTAAATACACAATAACCATCATCATAATAAACCGTGTGGTAAATCCATAGGTGCATTGAGCTTTGCATGGATTTAGAACATAGTGATACATGGCTACGAATATAACGGCTAAGCCTGAGTTTACACATGGACAGTTCAAAATGCCAAAGAACAAAGAGCTCATGCACCAGATTCTTATTTTCATTAAAGAGGTCTTTAAACCATTTCCAACAGGGCCAATGTGCAATGTTAAGGCTTCTTTGTGCCATAAACTGAGATATTGATACAGAACTGGATGGAAAAAAGGGAAGACAGTTGAGAGACTTGTGTGTGTACCTGGATGTAATACAGTACATTAAACTGCATTAGATGGCGGAGGGTATTTGGATGATGATGTCAGGTAAGCACTGAGAAATGGTGATAATATTATTTTCTTGCTCAGCAAGCCATAATGTTGTGCTGTAGATACTCAACATCAATCCACACTGTGTAGTGTGTACAAACGGAGAATGTTGAGAAAAACAAGAAACTAGTCAAGCTTGATCCTAAATAGACAAGAAAAGTGTATCGTAATAAGAAAAGGTCTGGAGCGGAATGTAATGGAATAGAAGGCTCAGGGAGGATGTCGAAAGGCAAGGAAATATGATGACGATGAGTCGTTCAAAGTCCCAAGATCCCGATATGGGATCACATTTCCCTAGCCTTAGTATTTTCCCTGTTCATAGTATTCTCCTGGTAGGCCACGGGTTACTTACTATTACTGTACTCTATTTCCTCCGTATCTATTTTCTATTTAGTTTACACTGTTGGGTATCTTTTTCATGGATATCCTTATTTTGCCCATACTTTTGGATTTGCTCTCTACTAATACTTTACATTCGGGCAAATAAAAAGTTTTTCCTTTTGCTTTTTGATAGGAGCGTGGAGTATCTTGTATCTACTTTGCATTGGCATCGAAGTAGCATTCGTTGTTCGTATAATCCTTTGGTCTTACTTTTCAACTGACATCCAAAACAGATACATCTTTTACGTTTGATACTAAAACGCACACAATGTACCTCTGTTAGAAAAACAAGACAAATACAAAGCAAACCCTTCAATGGTAAAATAAATATAAAGATTTGGCTTAGGATTTCGTCTAAGATTTAGCTGGATTCGTCGACTTCTACGATTTGTCGTACTTCGTTCGCAGTGTTTGCCGTGTAGCAAGTAGAAGCTCTACAATTTGTTACCATGACAAGTTTCACAGTCTCTTCTACACTTTTGCCGTGTTTCCTCGTTTTCGTTGTTCACACAAGCTTTAGCTTTCAAACCGACTAAATCCCTTCGTTTCTTTGTAACCGAAACAAATAAGCGCAGTCTACACACAATTAAGCGACCGAATCTCCATTACGGCGTATGTCAATGTATCAAGATACTAGCAAACCCGTTTGATTCGAAACGCTTATATACAAAGGTTATTTACATTACTACAAAAGAGCAAAAGGCAATCTCTTATTAAATAAGCGGTCAAAATGCTTATACCATCGTGGAAATTTTGTATTCTCTTTTGTATCATTCTACCTGCGGTCTGCATGGCAAAAGTCAAAAATGAAAAGTCGCAAAAGAGAACGAAGAGATTTAATTCTCCAACCAATACAAAGAAAGTTACTTTTTCTGACAATGATGAAGATTATTTTTACGAAGAGACAGAGAGAGAAATCAAAAAAACTATCCCAATGCCAAAGTCACATTATACAAAAGGTTCAGCACGACAAGATAATGGTGAAGTTGATATTCAAGTAAAACTCAACAATCCTAGGGAAGTTATTATTGAGAAAGACAGAAGAATCATGAACAATATAAAAAATGACGGTTTTAATGCGAAGGAGACTGACAATATTTTACCTCCTTTGAAAATGAATGTCGATGACAACAATCTTCAAGGTTAACTCTCCCACATCAATTTACTAATTGAATATTTCTAGATTATTGTACAGTAATAAGAAAATTAAACACACATCAATTTATTGACATTTTTCTTGTTAATTCTCATTGAATAATTTCTTTGCGTCCCTATACATCAGATTCAGATAGGGCGTTAATAAGGAAATCGAGCAAAGCAAACGCGGTGGATATTGAAGGATTTGTTGACGACGTGGCCCGTAAGATATTATCGGATGCTGATGAATACTACGAAGAACTTGGAATACAGATGAAGGTGGACAGTTCATTTTCGGGGTATACAGGAGGAGACTATCCGCAACTACATGAAATAGAAGATGATGACCTGGATGCGTTGTTTTTGCCTTCTTCAATGTCATTGGCTTCTTCACATCTGGTGAATTCTGGAGTCGACGGTGACAATGATGTCAGTCTGTACGACTATGGAAGGCAAGCTGATGGTTTCAATACGGAATGTTGATGAGATGTGATATGCGGTGACTCTGATGCGACAGACAGAACAGCAACGACGGAACCCCACACTTTCTCCTTCCAACCAACAACCAACCAACTCTACCCAACTGTCAGTCCTTTTCTTTCACTAGTCTCAATGACCGTATCCCACCCAACACTGAACACACTATAAATTCTATAACGTAGCAGCTTTAGACATTGACAACAACACAGGAGATACTACATGACTTATAGTTTCTACGTAGGTATATACACAATTTACAAATAGTTTCTCAGCAGAAGCATAGCCTTAGAGTGACAATATAAGTACGTGACACGGCGTGACACAGCGGATATTGGGGATGCTGCAGTGTGATAAATGTCATCTAAGACGTCCATCCGCTTTCTCTCCCGCTACAGTATACAAGCATTACTCCAACATTGCATTACATACTCGCTAAAACTATATATTCCGCCTTGCTATTTATTATTACAGTTTACGTGTCTACATATACACATTATGGCTCATGCGACTCCCTCAATGTTTTCATATGCTGTGGGAATACATAAATGTTTTCACTTCTAAATTCTCTACTCTAAAATGCTACACTACTAATGTAAATTGAGTCTCATGTAATAGACACTAGACACCAATATGCATATTAATGCATCAACTTCTTGTTTCCTTTACAAACGAAGTTCATTATGAACTCCGTGTCGTTACTATTACAATAATAATGCTGTATATTATATAGCTTAGAAATATTATACACAATGTATTGATATCATAAGAAATGTGTCTTTGAATAAAGATAAGGGGCCAATTGTTTGGAAAATAACGAATGTGATACCAAAAATTTTATTCATTCATTTTTCAATATAGGTATACATATAGTGGGCACATAAACCAAGTTTAGTCGTGTCAAAAACTGTCTTTTGAATTCATCTGCTTACATAATATTATTTACACTCATAACTTGACGTATACATAGATCCTTGGGTTGTCATATTATTCTATGTGACTGAAAATAATGTTTTACATTTACTAATGTATAGACATATTTTAGAAATATTTACTCCTGGATAGGTAGATACATTGTGATTTTTTTATTTAACATCCTAAAACCAGGCAAAATTCTATAAGCGTACTATTTACAGGAAGTAAGAAGCGTTGTGTATGTTTAAAGGCTGTGTGTTGTATATAGCACTTCCATTTACAGACGCGCAGCGGCAGGCTCAGCTTTGTCAATTTCACTTAAGTTTAGAGCCGCAGTGATGCGCAATGGTAATAAATTATGATTACGTACAGGTACGTTACTTAGGTCTGATTTAAAAACGTAGCTAAGCTTAAGCTTGTGTTGTATTTCATGTTTTCCACTAGGTACTGTGTTGTTTCCCATACAATATTGGTATATGAACTACTGGGGAAATGGCAAACAGGATAAGATTATAGGTATACAAAAACAAGCGTATAATAGATAAACAAAGAAAGTTAAAATGAAGATACCACCAAGAAGACAAAGTTGACAAACTGAAAGCAACGAAAGTAGAATTTATTTTTCAGAAAGTACAGCATAGAAAAATGTGTATATTACTATCAAAATCGCTTTTCAAGTTTCCAGTATTTTATACCGTGTGAATATATATAGTTTGAAAAGTAGCTGTGTCGTGGACTCTGGCAGAGTTTCTTCCATACACTTTGGTGCACCACTCAAAAGGGTGGAAGTTAATGATTGATTCTGACATGATGCTCTCATGCAGAGCAGTTATCAATACCGCAGAAATATTTCTATCTACTTTTGTAGACGCGGTAGGTACAGATATAAGCATAGCATGGAAATTTATAATTAACTTTAATATACACTTCATTCATATACATGCCCTTCAATCAACATCTATGTTTATTTAAAGGAAAAACTTATTTTTTAACATTGCTTAACTTGCAAAAAGATTTATGTTGTCTATAATTTCTCTCAAATAAATGGTGGAAGTTTTTTATTTTTAGCAAGTAGACATTTTCAATTATATTTCCGTAAAACAAAAGAACTACCTATCTTGACTGAGCACATCATGTATCTGAACAGTTTGTTAACAATTAAATATTTAATACGATCAGTAATTTTTGCGTTTACTGTATACCATGTTCATAAACGGATTTTGAATTATGTCCCAAAAATGAAAATCTTTTTGTTACTAAATATTTTCATTATTGTGACATTACACAGTTCTACTATGTAAATAGGTATGTACGCTGCGCTGTAATGAAGGAAGCAGTGAAAGGAAAGGATTTTTAGCATTCACACATTATGTACTTAGGTTGGCAACTGTCCGCATACATAGTGAGTAAATTTTCCATGGCTTGCCTTCACTTGTGAAGTCAATAGCGTAAAACCTACAGCGTAAATATCGTTACGTAACATTGCTGTGCTGCACAAGGGCAGGGATGTAGTAGTAAGCAGGTAGCAAAATTGTAACTTTACTTTTACCAGAAGGCAGAATCTATTTATCTGCGTCCGTGTGAATGAACACAGTCCAAGTCTCTTTTTGCTTGCAGATATACTACACTCTCTATCTTTCACACACACAGTAGGTACACAACGACTCTGCTGGAATTTGACTCTGTCTACTTTTCTATGAGATTCGTACGACAGACGCAGACACACAAAGGTTTGCTTTCCCTTGCCAGAAAGGCCTAAATGCATAATTGAATTTAATGGGAGTCATTAAAATTTTAAACGTATCGAAGAACACGACAGTCTCATAACAGTAAAATAGCACAAGGTGTGCTTCCCTGTACTTTCCCACTATATTCCTTTTGTACGCTAATGTTACGCAATGTGAACATGGAGCACAGAAAGGAAAACAGACCAGTCGTGTATAGAGTCTAGAGTCACACTCACACACAGCTCAGCAATAGTGCAGCATACAAGAACACGATTTAATTCTATCCTTATAACATAGCGTCTGTATCCTTTCCTCTTACAGTAACTCCAAGCCAAGTACAGCGAGTAAGAGTTCCATTATTCGATGATATCATTATCTGCCACCTTTATGCACACGTCTAGGTATATCGAATAAACCTACGTATTCAAATTCCACCATGTACTTTCAAAGTAAAACTTGTTCCACAGACATCCTTCCCCAACGGACTTTTTCTCCCTTACTTCATCCTTCCTTTCATTAATGCCAGCAGAAAAATCCTACAAAATCATACAGTGACTTGAAAAACAATAAAATATAATAATTATAATTGTTGTATGTATAGCATTGCATTATTAGATATTTTCTGTATTCGTTCTTATTGTATATTGAAAGTAATATCAATTAGCATTTAAAATAATTTAAATGTAAACCTGTACGCAGAATTGTTAAAACAAAGATACCTATAGGTAATATTCTTTGGACACTGAGTATGTAATCCTTAGTGTTTTTGAATACAGTAGTAGATTTACCTACTAAATAAGTTCAAACGTAGGTGTTA